>JAVTVY010024172.1:0-96753 GCA_036873755.1 Hanleya hanleyi
CGAAGGTTGGGAACTAGTTTTTCCGTGGGTTTGCCTTTAATCTCTAGCTCTTCCTTCAATCCGATTGAATGAGGCGAGAGCATGTCATCCGTCACCGTCATTCGTTCGGGACAGAGAGGATAGTCGCTATGCGCCTCGTGGAGTGACGAGGGATATTGTAAGTCGACATCGAAAATATAACCCGTTTCGGTATCATCTTCAATTTTCCCTATCTCCGTCGCGTCCAGCGACTGGATCTGTTCGTCGGTCATCCACGCGAAGTCCCGTAGGGGTAAAGGTTGCGACATAGCCCACCCGTATAGGTTATTGGCGTCCAGATAAGTGATGTACTTAGTGGGACAGTCGACATTATAATCGACCATGTTTGGGTTGTTCGCCTTACTATACTTATTAGAGATCATTGAAATACCTCCGCGGATACCCCTTTCTATCAGTAGGTGCATATCTATATCGTCCAGCAATTGTAGACGCACACCGGTCATTTTCAACATGGCGTCCCATGACAGACCGGGTGAGGTATAATAGTGAGCTGGGTCGAGATGATAGTAGTTCATGCAAATGTTGCGAAAATTTTCGAATACATCGGCTAGTAGTAGGACATCGGATTTCAGGTAGAGGTCGTGGTAATCCCCTAGAGTTTGAATTCCAAACTCCGACCATACCGACTTCGCGGAGATCGTTGTAAAACGCTTCTTTGGGAGGGAGTTGGCGTTCCGAAAATTTACTTTCGGCGGACATATAGCCGTACGGGTAGACTCCCTTTCTCAACATTTTACGCCGGTGGTTAGGGTTCGGGAAATGTTGCCCGAGCAGGTGAAATTTTTCAGCGCCTTCCTTAGACATGTTGTCGACTAGAGTTTCGAGGGAGGCATTGAGAAACTGTAGGGAACAGAGGAACCTTAAATTACCCAGAGAGAAGGAGATGTATTTCTGCATGTTATTCGGGATGCACGTTATTTTCAGACCCTTGAATTTTCCCATAACGCTACAGATGAGATGACCGTCATAGCCCTTAGTGTTATGCAAAACGACGGGTGTAAAGAACTGGCGCTTTTCTCGCTTGGTAGACCTCCTGAACCTATACTGTAAGTTGCAGTGATTGTGAGCGGGACCCCTGTATTTTCCCATCAAATGTCAATGGTCGCGTACCCTGTCGGCGCCTAGTTCTTTGTCGCAGATATGACAATGCGTCGCCGCTTTAAAGGAGTTTTCCTCCTCCCGGGTTATCTGCATAGGTTTGATACACTCTAATATATCGCAGATTCGTTTATCTTCTTCTACGAGTTTTTCCAGAAAAGTTTCTACGACATCGGGACCCCTATATACCACAGCGGGCTTACTGTGTTCAGGCATTGTACTCACTACGGTATAACAAAACCCTGACGGTTCGTGACGCTCGTATTTGGTGGTAGCCCCGGATTCGGAGTGGATTTTACGCGTAAAACACTCGAAATCGGCGTAAATGACGAAAGGAACGCGTAACTGTTTCTTGATATTTTTGAATTCCAACCACTGTTCTTCGGGGGTTTCCGGGAGTCTGATTCGCTGCGGCCCGTGTTGAGAACAGTGAGGAATGTGATCGTTTAGCAACTGTCGAGTAGAAAACCCGTGCAAACAGTAATTACAGTAGAATTGAGCACAACGATGTTTTGTACGATCCCCCAACAATCGGCTCATGTTCTTGATCAAGCAGAAATGTCTCTTCTCATCTTTAGAGATGAGTAAAAGATCGACGTGTCTGTCGGACTTTTGTTCGCTTATATGCAGGGGGAAAACCCCTTCGTCATAACCGAACACGCTCACGGAAATATCGTTAAGAGCTTCGAACTTCGATATTTGAGATAAAGGGATAGGAAAATCGATTCCGTCGATGTTTAACTCGTTCAAGTACGGTTTATAACGTTGAATCCGATCCGGTGATACTTCGCGGGGTGTAAGGCCGCAAGAATTGACCAGAGAAAGCAAAACTGATCCGTGTTCTGCGGATTGACAATCGCCATCTTTTTACGCAGATTCTTTGGTGTGGGAATATAGCTACTGCCTTGAAAGGGCACATATTGTGCGATATGCACCTGTAGGTGAACAATTTCGTCCAAGACCCACGCGCTTCCCTCTCGCTGATACTCCTGGAAGCTAGAATGTATTTTTTGGAAGGGCTCGGCGAGCTGCTGTTCGAGCTGAGATAGGTTTGTGCTAACGAAATTAAGACTTCTGAACAGGGGTTCGGAGTAAATGGTCTCATCCTCACTGTTCGTTCGAGCGAGGCGGAGTTGTAGGGAGACGTACCACTTGATTCCGCGTTGCTCGTTTAACGTTGTCGTCAGCAGTTGACGAACTGCGTTTTCGTTGCTCTTAAAAAAATGAAGAATGTCTGAACTGGTCGTTCTAGTAGGTGGAATAGTGTGGGTGTGCAGAGTTCCGTTCAGCGCGGACGACGATGATTTCGCTCCTCCCGACTGTTTGCCGTGGCAACTGTCGCAGTGCTGTGGGTGAGTAGTGTAAAATCGCTCGGAGAGTGGTCGATGACAGGCAGAACACTCACGACCTCGGCTAGAACACTCCTCGCAGAACTGTTTTCCGGGTAACAAACACTTGAATCTCCCGCACCAGTTACATTTGGCCAGTCGAGCGGGTTGACCTGGAGATATAATTGTGAATGTTACATATTTGATAATCGTCACGTTCAATCAGCCACAAGCCGCCGAGCTACTTTCATGAAGTAGGTAGTAAAGTTTCCTTCGTGAACATATCTCGAGGTTATGCTGTATAACCATGATTATCGAAATGAGCATAGTTAAAATTCAAGCGATGCTATATATTTGCTATTCGTATGTTATACTATTCGATATTTATTCATCGAAATGAGCATAGTTCAAATTCGAGAGTGGGTTAGTCGACCTGAACTATTAGTTTCTCCTCTCCTCTAGGTTGAGAGGTATAGCTAATGAACCCTATCGTTAGACGTTAGTATCCCCGGTAATTTACCTGTATTTTGCGCTGGCTGGAGATCTGAACCACAGGACGACGAACAAGATGCCACCGCAAGTTGATCTGATTAAAATAAATATATACCATAGAGTGGTGAAACGTATAACTGATGACCGCTAACGACATATAGTATGTACAGTGTTGTTTTAGGCGCTGCGAGTAGATTAATTATCCGGAGTGTCTGGTGGTATAGATGCTTTAGTGCTCCTTCTTACGACCTTGGACCCTGAATGTGCATGAAACTTATGTTACCGAAGTAACTTCCTGTAAGAATGAATATTACACTTACCGTTTTTCCTTGGACATTTCACCCCGTCATGGCTGGTTGTTTCCGCATGGCGTTTCCTCGAATGAACATGCTGGTGTTCTTCTAGTCTATCCTGTCGGGAGAACGTTTTACAGCATACAGTGCACAACAGTGAATGACCGCCGTGGTTCCTACGTTTATGCTGTAGCATGTTCCTCCTACTGGTAAATGTTTTAGTGCAAAGATCGCACTGGATTCTGGTGGCCGTTGTGTTGGGGACGAGACGACCGAGTGATTTCGCCAGCAGTTGAATTCGTCGAAGGTTGACGGCATCATCATTCGAACGTCCATATCTTTCAGCCCAAGCGTTAAGATGTTCAACATTGGTAAAGGATTCGAGACTGGAATCATCCATGTTGTTCGCTGAAATATGGAGGTGATAATGACGTGTGACTGTCAAATGACCGCCTTTATGGAGACTTTTCTGTTTTATAGATGTCACTTCCGGTCGTCCTATTTTTCTCGTCGACATTCTTATGGTATAAATTCTATAGAAGCCATATCGGGATAAGTAAGTAAACAGAGCGTATTTCGACGCCGAATAGCGGCGAAACTTACGGAGATACGATAAATTCTTATAGGATCTTTACGGTAGATCTCGATACGAGGAATACAACGCCAAACCGCGTGCACGTATGGCGCTTATTTCTCGAGAAATCGCCGAATCACGTGGCACCCATTATTGTCTAATTGCGGCGAAAGTTACCGCCGGGCGATAGAATTGTATAGGACCTTTATCGCGCATCTATACGAGAAGAATACAACGCCGTAAGCCGCGAGTCTGTATGCCTCTTACTTCCCGAGATATCGCCATGGGTAATTTATGGAAAATTCGACGAAAATCGGTAAAGTCCAAAAAAAAAAAAAAAAGAATCCGAATTTTTTTTGGGTCGAAAACGAAATTTCTAGGCTTTAGACGTACATTTACAGATGCTAGTAAACAGAGCATATTTCGACGCCGAATAGCGGCGAAACTTACGGAGATACGATAAATTCGTATAGGACCTTTACGGTAGACCCCTACACGAGGAATACAACGCCGCAAAGCGTGAGCCCGTATGTCGCTTATTTCTCGAGAAATCCCCGAATAACGTGACCGTTGGGCGATAGAATTGTATAGGACATTTATCGCGCATCTATACGAGAGGAATACGACGCCGTAAGCCGCGAGTCGCTATCATTCTTAGTTCCCGAGATATCGCCATGGGTAATTTATGGAAAATTCGACGAAAAGTCCAAGTCCACAAAAAAAAAAAAAAAAAAAAATCGAAAAATTGTTTTGGTCTGAAACGAAATTTCTAGGCTATAGGCGTATAATTACGGATTCTGTCTATTTATCGAGTATATCTTAATGAAGTTTACGGGAAAACATAGCCGTCTCAGTGAACCAACCAATCGTGCGTGGCGAGGTATATATCAAACATCGCCGCAGTTGCCCTCGGGCTACAACCACTCGTGCGTGACGAAGTGTATCCTTGTAACACTCATTATACCTTACATACCTTTGCAATATATATCTAGTCGTAATTCGCT
Source organism: Hanleya hanleyi (assembly GCA_036873755.1). NCBI lineage: Eukaryota > Metazoa > Mollusca > Polyplacophora > Lepidopleurida > Hanleyidae > Hanleya > Hanleya hanleyi. Next base: position 4,829 of record JAVTVY010024172.1, read on the forward strand.
TGACTGCTTAGGTCGCATTGAGAATGGTGTCATACACGTCCTGATTATGATTAAAGCGTGTTTGGACTTACATATATATATATCGTCCGCTTGATAATAATGATGTGAATATCTGGAGGACTAGTATGGTATGTCACCTAGATATGTTATAAATCATTCGTCGTCTTGTATGACTGAGTATCAAAAGCATCATAAGGTTATAAATCGCGCTCCTAGTTGGCTGACTTCGCTATGGCGTCAGGGGGTATGTCGAAATTGGTATCCACACTGAACTCTTTTTCACGGTTCCGGTGAGTGAGAGATCTTAGTCAACAAAGCGGTTCACCTTAAATTGAATTAACTTTACGGATAAGCCGCGGAGGATGTCCGTTTGGATACTCTACCTATGTAAATAAGGAAATGTCCTCTACCCATGTAAGGAAAAACTCCACATAGTATAAGTTTAGCAATAGGCTCTTAACCCATGAGGAAAACCAAATGTGCTGAAAAGCTTACCCATAATAATCGTTTGAAGGTAGTCCTCAGTTCATCCTCTTAATGTACGTGTCTTTTCGACGTTGTCACAAGCTATTTTATATTAAGAGAAAGGTGTTATCAAGCTCCTTAAATATACCATTAGTTGAGTCTAAAAATAGAGCTGATGTCACCTTCAAAGGGCAAATAGATGATTCGAGAACACCGCGAGGAATTTATCACCAGTGTGGACAGTAATAATTAAAATCATTCATGCGAGACGTAGTTTCGTTTTATAATAGACTCAAACAATGCCATATATGTCCTCCGGCTATAGACACGGTCCGCTGAACAGATATGGAACGCCGCCTGCTTTCATTAGTCACGCTCCATCGATCTACTTCATCGGCTTCCCGGCTTCCCTGTTTCAGAATTGTCCTTATATATATATTTTTTTTCTAACTATAGACTACGAGTATATTCTTAGTTTGATTGATTACCAGATGTGTAAGATGAGACGTCGAGTGGTGCGGAACGTAATCACCGTGTTCTATACGCAAACTTCCCGAATTAGCCGCGGGCTTTCATTAGTCACGCTCCATCGCTAATTATAAACACGGACCGCTGAACGGATATAGAACACCGCGAACACTTCACACGCTATAGTCACGGTTCGGTGAACACCGCACCTCCGGGTTATAGCTCTATATATACACGATGAACACCGCAACTTCGGGCTATAAGTATGGCTCCATAAATACACCATACCGCAAAAAATCTATAGACACGGTCCGCTGAACAGACCTACAACCTCGCAACACGTCGACCATCGGCTTCCCCGCTTCCCTGTTTTTAATTGTTTTTAATTTGTTTTTTGTCCCAGAACTGTCCTCGTATATTGACCTACTTTTTTTAATTGTTTTTTAATTTGTTTTTTACCGGTGAACAGACGTTGACCTACAACCCCCTTGGGCTATGTTCGTGACACTATCGATAGACGAACACCGCACGACTTTGACCTATTCATGACGTCACCTCGACCTACTTATGACGTCATCGGCTTCCCGGCTTCCCTGTCCTCGAACCCCCCTATTACATTCTACTTTCGTAACTCTGGATTTATGTATTTCTTTTTACTTTATCTGTTTCCCTTGACAGACCAATTCGAACTTCATGGTATTTAAGTGTTTAATCTTATCATCTCGGGGGATTTGGTATGGATAGAAAAAGGTGTTTGAGTTTTGATATAATAAGTGTTTTTTTTTTGCTTTCTCGAGATATTCTTCGAATAGGATTTTCCCGATGTTTATGTATACTTGTGTCTTCCATATCACCTGAACTACACAGACATTTGATCATATTCTTCAATTTCACTCACACTAGCCAAGATCAAAGGTTTGTATGAAACATCAATGAACGCAAGTATGAAGTGAATAGTGTGCTTTCATGGTATGGAAGGCAAACACAGCCAAATGTAAATGTAAGAGAACGTAGAGACACTCCGGAATAAAGGAAGATAAAACACCACATCTGGAGTCTGATGTTCTTTTATATACCAACGAATTCCAAGTACACACAATCCTGGACCAAGTCCTGTCAATACAAAGATACAATTTGTAAAGTTTGTTTATCAAAATAGGACTGGTATTTTACTTATATGATAACCATGGTGATAACAGACCAATGCGATACCATGCCTAAGATACTTCAAGTTTGTGATGCGGGGAAATGCACCCTAAGTGTGATATCGAAATGGAGAATGAATATCAGAAGGAAGTACCCGTCTCCTTATCAAGGAACTAGAACTATTAATGAATGTTCCTCGTATCACACGAAGTCAAATGAACATGCATATCGCTCCCATGCTATTGTCAAATGACTAACGAACAGTTTTACCAAATGAACACCGTCAAGCCAATGAACGTACTATCGTCAAACGATTAACGAACAACTGCGCAAAATGGATAACGTTTAGTCATGAACATGTTCGAGTCAAACGATTAACGAACAGATGTCGGCACACGAGGAGAGATAATTTGTGTGCAATCAAGCCACAGTGTATTTGGACCTTTAATCGCCACTATTTCCACAATTGTTCTGTTCATTGTATATAGGTATCACACGTTTTCATCACTTAGGGCCTAAGCCCCTAGTAGACTGATGGTTTCTTATTCTATATAGTCTAGAAAATGAAAAATGTATTATGCCTGGTGTTATTGCCCAATTACAAGCGTCTAGTCCGTCATTCATAATCCAGCCGTCGTCCATTAGAGAATATCCGCGCCCATGATTGATTTACACAAGTGTGCCAGTTTTCATCGCTCAGAGCACACGAACTTCGCGGATTGAAGATTTGTTAAATTACGTATATTAAAAAGCCCTATATGGTATACACTGCGTATACGTTACCTTTTTTTATTTAAATAAAGCGATATAGGAGAGCACGTATGAAATAACATGCCATGGTTGTTGTCGACGTACCGGCAAGATGTTACATGAACCCATATGCTGATATTTCTACTGCATACCTCCTAAGGACATTGAAGGCATCAAGGGTGATTCCGTTTGTCGCCATAGGTTAGGCGTGACTGCAAAACTGCTTCATAGTTGTTAAATCCTTGGCGCGGATATCGACTAATTTCATGTCCTAATATCATGTCGTATATCATCAGATGTGTCCTCGATAGTTGCATCGTGTGGTCATCCCAGTCCACAGGAAAGGCTAGAATAATAGAGAAAAAATAATGCAGAACATCACAAATACCTTGCGCTTTGTGATGTCCCCGGGAGGAATGCAGTGAGAAATATCAGCATACGGTCATATAATTTATTGTCAGTATGCCGGCATTTCCCGCACCAGCAGGGCTATTTTTATTGAATATCTAAATTAATAAGGAGCGAGAGAGAGAGAGAGAGAACTAAGAGAGAACGTCGCGTTCGCGTTCGCGTTATATTTCAGCTATATAGAGACGAACAATTATAGATATTCCAACAAAAAGAAGTTAAACAACCCAGCAACCGGAAAGTAATCAACACAACAAACCAAAAATATGTATATATATTAAAACTTATGCAACAAATCGATATCCCTTTACCCGACTAAAAAGATCTTCTAAAGGAGCTGCTTGATAAAAACAATCTCTTAAAATATTAAAATCCATACAGTAGATCAGAATATGTTTCACTGTGAGATCTTCGTGGCATGGAATACACATTGAGGCTAGTTCATTTTTTAGTAAATGTTCGTGAATTAATCGGGTATGGCTGATTCTACATCGCCTTATCATGGCTTCATCGAAACGTTTCTGTCTACTCAGATAAAGATAAAGACAGTTTTTTGAAACTCATGAAGATTTTTAATATTCACAGCATTCCTTTAAAATTGACAGCTTTCTCACATAAGCAAAGATATTTTTATGAGATTCCAACAGGATCAACACAGTATAGAGCTGCATTAGCCATCTCATCAGCTTCATTTTTTCCTTTGATGTCAACGTGGCGAGGCAACAGAACACAACATCAATCTGTTGACGAAATCTACGGTCATATAATTGTAGAATGCTCAAAATGGTGGGGTGAATTGAAGTTCCACTCTCAATCGCTTGAAGGCATGGCAGTGAATCTGAGAATATGAACGATTTTTCCTTCTTTCTCCAATAGAGCGTTGACTTCGGCAATGAAAATCTAACCTAAAGGTCGACAGATTTTAGTTTCGTAAACTGAAGATTGTAGCACACGCTACTCTGCCATCATATTTAGAACTATCTATATCAATAGCTTAATGCGATCTGTATTTTTCTCTCAATAGTCCAAATTCCTGTGTATCCACGACAAGGCTAGTGTCTGCCTTTTTATATTTCGTCATTGAGCAGGTTAGGTAAAATATGATTTAGCTTAATACCAGCTGCTACAATGTGTGGTTTCATACGAATTCCAAGAGGTGGAATCTTAATACATCATCAGTTTGCGATGGCCTTGGGATCTGTGTAATAATTTAAACAGGCATACTACATACTTTTACTTTTCTAGAATAGGCTATGTCAATTAACAAATTGTCAGTCTGCGAGGGCCTTGGGCCCTGGATCATGAAAACAGGCACTCGCAGAACATGAAAGCCATTTGCGCTGAAAAGGTGTGGAATCATTGGCGATTAAAGACTCAAATATTGGTCGATTTGATTACTCACAAATTATCTCCCCTTATGTGTCGGCCTCTGTTCGTTGATCGTTTGACATGGGCACATTCATTCGACTTTACGTTGTTCACATATCACAGTTGTTCGTTAATCGTTTGACAGTAATATGTTCAATGACTTTACGTTATTCATTCGGCAAATGTTTTCGTTAATCGTTTGAAAATAGCATGTTATTTCGACTGTATTTTTGGCGGCGTAAGGCTTCCATACACATGTATATCATGGTGGTGGTGCATAACCAGTTTCTAAAATAATGTTTATGGGTTTTTCCCCAGAAAATGATGTACATAATCGTAGGCACTGTTTGTACCCCAGTCCCGATTACGGGAGACATGAAGAAGATGTGTGTGCCAGGTAGGTGATATTTTCCTCGTTTAGTTATGAATAACAATTCCGAGCGAACTACAATCTCAAAGATCCTTGGTCCTCGTCTAGACACAACGAACAGTGTATGATTGTCCATCTGGGGTCTTCGCCTTCGTGAACACCACTTTAACTGATCCTAATAGTCTAAGATTTCATGATATATCCGATTTCACGTCGCCCAATTAATATAGTTCACATATTCGTGATATTGATCTTGGTAAAGAGATTCACCCCACAGTTGTACCGACAGTCATCAGCTCGTTGATCTCGTTCTCATGCGTCAGCTTTGAATTGCAGGATATTGCGTGAATGTTTTTTCAGACAATGCGGTGTCGACTGGCAAAGTCTACTACGGCCAAACTGGGTCAAATTTGACAGCAGATACATATATGTTTCAAGGTGGACCGGAGCTCACGCTGTACGGCTCCGTAACCACCACCAACCCATGCCTCCCAATAGGCGCGGCTATGTACGGGACAGGGAAACAAGGTAAGCGTCAGTTGGTTTGATATTCCCCGTACAAGAGGGCGATAAACATGACAAAATGTTAAATCGAATGGTGAAAACGGTACTCGAATGACTCTCTGAGCTAGCCATTTTATTGCCAAATTCTATATTTTTGTACATTTTAATTGAGCTATAGAACCTATCTATATATGCCGTCAAAGCCAGCAGTACTGTGGTGAAATCTCAGCAATGAATCAACTAGGATTGTTTAGAAAACGTTTAATCACAAAACTGTGTCTGTGTCCGTTTCGCTCTAGGTGGCACGGTCCAGAGTTATGGATTCGTGAATATCACGACAGGTATTAAGGACCCCAGTGTATTTACTCCACCAACAAGCTGTGGTAGCGTAAAGACTGTGGTAAGTATATCCACAGTATAACTTAATTATTACAAACTAATTTCTTTGTCGCTTTCATGGCATATACATATTAAAGAGCACGGGGGACATCAAAATGTCGAACACCATAGCTGTTTCGTTGTACAGAATATTCATTGGAACACTTCGAAGAACATAATCTTTGTATATCGTAGAGCACTCAAATTGATCGTAGGTTTTGTGCAAACGAATAGTAATATTCCGGAAGGACCTGCATATGGAGTATACATATCTCGCCTTGTAGCATATGCAAGAACTTTTCATAACCTTGATGATTTCAATGGTCACAATTACAAGCGCCTGGTCCGTCATTCATAATTCAGCCGTCGTCCATTAAAGAATATCCGCGTCCATAATTCAAATATCTATTTTATATAACAGTATGAGCACCAAATTCAAAAAGACAACCATAGTATACATCAACATAGGCTAGTTTCCTGCAAGAGAGAAGCGGTCAACAGTTTTCAATGATGCCGGCAAGACATCATGATGTTCCAGAAATATCAAATCCGTATCACTAATCAGTATTCTTAATCCATAAGAATAGTTGTAAAGTCGTCATCTAGAGAATGATGCATCTCAGTCACGCTTTGACTGTGTCTGTGCATATGAACGCCATGAGGATATTGAAGTACATAGGTTCACACGGCCCCTAGTCCCAGGTTAAGCGGCATTAGACACAAGTTAAGAAACATAACGCCATAGATCTTGCACGCTACGCTTAATTTTGCTATCAGCGTGCGATATGTATCGCCAAATTTGAGAAACTTATGAGTGGAGGCGCTTGTTGGAATAGCCCTGTTTTATAAGTTTCTGCAACAACGTTTTGTGACGTTGATTAAAATCGTCACATTAAAAGAGGATCTAACAAATGCTACTAGGCGAGATATGTATACGCCATATGCAGGTCCCACTGCAATATTACTAGGATAGTTTACGATATCAAAATTGTAATCATCTCTTTTGTCATAAAGTCGACGAGAGAGAATGCCCGCTTCATTTTTATAGAGATATAGATCTAAATATGATATGCTTGTAGGGCTATCTGTAGTTTCCTTCAAATCCAATGAAGGTGGATATATATCCTTCACTGCGTCATTTATATAGCGATTATCCAAAGCGAGAAGATCGTCTATATAGCGTTTGGTGAATGAGAAGGGACGGGCTTTGAACGGATCGGTTGTTGAAGGCGCCTGCATATAGTCATATTCAGACAGATACAGGTCAGGCAACATGGGTACACAATTAGTACTAATGACGAATCTGACGCATTTTTGTTCCTTGATGATGCATATCAATGCAACTTGCCATCATTTTTCACATTATCCATCCAATCAATTCATTGCATGTAAATGTTAAAAGATAAGTTGAAATCAATGGGTACTCAACAGTTCATATCAATTCTCCATGATTTTCAAGTTAAATAGTGCTGAACAGGTCAGCTTGCCTTCAGGAAAGTATATTTCTATATTCACTCTTCATGAAGAGACATGCAGCAACTGATACACAGGCGAAGGGCCTTAATAATACGCTTCATTTTGAATGTTACAGAGAGATGTCTCCATCTTGGATGATCCTTTGGTTAACTACATGAATATGATGATGACCTCACCTTGAGCAGACCAATGTATGCCATCGCCATCAGCAATATTTCAGTGAACTTCGGCCGATAATAAATGGCAATTGATCCAACGTGTTCCATTTCGTTTGACGAAACCGAGTTGATATTTCGGCGATAAAATTCTCATCAAACTCTTACATGTGTTTGTGTGCAATTCCTTTGTCAATTTTCTACATGTATTTCTCCACTTTTCAAAATAAGGATTACCTTAACTTGATCATAGATCTGGATCAGGACCATTAACTACTGTCTGCTAAAAGGGCGTGAAAAGGTTTATGAAGAATTTCCAAGTATCGTTCGAGTTTCAATCCCGATTTTTCGTTGAATTTTTCAAGATTTCGATTGCAGATGAAAATGTAATACCAGTAACGATCGCTTGAAGCGAATTTATTTTTCAGTCAGAAATAGTTTTGAATGATTGATTTTTTTGTAGAAGGCATCATTTATTTTACAGTATTGTTCCAGGATGCAAGGGGATTTTTTCTTCAGACGACAAAATGAATAGAAGAAACATCGTTGCTCATTGATGGAAAATGTTTCATGGGAACGCTGCCTTATTGTTCGACACACTGTTCTAGGGCAAATTCAGATATGCTGACGGGTTCAGACTTCGTTTTGTTTTCAAGTAATTGCGGGATCTCAGGCAACCAGAGTTGTTGGTTTATTAGCTATATAGTTATTTGTACACAGATCACAGTTGACCAGTGGGATGTTTCCATGAATCGTTTTCTTTTCAATCACGCTTTGTTTTCTCATTTTCGTGAATCAAGGCGTGAAATTACTTTTAGAAACAGATATTTCATCCGTACAAGATCCATCGACAACCAATCTGGATTTTTTTACTCTAAAGCGCGACGATATCTCAATAAAAAGATATAATGCTTAAGGGTTTATGAAAAGTTGAAACTGTACCATAATTCATAACTAATTGAGTGATGAACATATTTTACGTTAGTCGCCGGTGCTCGTTAACGCTAATTAAATAATTCTCGATTTTTCCCCAGAATGTGAGCAAAAGAAAAAATGCAATAACCCGGATCAGCCCAATCCAGTGTGAAGATTGGATAAAGTGAATTTTCGAAAATCGCGGCTTTGCGAAGAATTGCCAAAAGTGGGGGTTTTATCTGAATCGATAATTAAAACCGAGTCTTAAACTAACTCATCTTCGCATATCCAAGTTGAACACTACACGTGTTGCCTTGGCTTGACATGACACATTATTTGATCAGAATACGGGTTTAGTGATGTCATAGCTATTGCATATTCGAAATAAATTAACATCAATACAACCACTAATTGCCATATTTGGAAATCACACCGGCAGACATCAAAGAAAATCCTCGCTGCATGATTGTGGTGAGTTCCTATCTTGATTGGCTATATGACATCACGTGTTTCCCGGTTTGAACAGGTTACTCTGTTCATTAGGTCAAGGTAAATGGTGTTTATATATCTGAAGATGACTCTAACTGAACATGCGGCCCCTTTAATGATTTGTGGGCAGCAGTGTTTGTGGGCAGCACGGTTTGCCGGCAGCAGTGTTTTTGAGCAGCATGTAGTGTTTGTGGGCAGCATTGGGTGTATCGATGATTTTCCTCCTTCCGTTTTCAATCTCCTTCCAAAATGTTTGAGAATAATTTTTCTCTAACACGACCGAAAGAAAAAAAAGATCAGATTTATGCATGCGTAAGCCATTGGTAGGGGCCTTTCAAGTACTCCCTGGATAACGTGTTATCTGTGTGTATTTTGAAGTTCTTTGCATATCACGTTGTTCATATACGGTCAATGGGAGATAACTCTAACACAGAAGAGTTATTTGTCTGCTCGAGTATCCACATCCATCCTGTGTTGGTATCCGTTAAAAGAAAACAAAATGCATTCGAAATGAAAAATGTATTCGCGAGGAATGCACGGACCAATATAGACTACTCATCAGGACGACACAAGCTCGAGCACAGATGTTTCCTTAACATGTCCCAACCTTGGTATGTGTTTTTCTTCATCAAGCAACAATCTGAGGATAGAAATGTTGATTACAACCGACAAAGATGTGTATGCACCGTCGGTATATCTTTCATACCTCGGTTACAACGATGTGTGCGAGACATCACAGTTGTAATCAGTATACAACAATTAGCGATACGGCCGCTTTACATCCAAATATGACAGTAAAGATATAGAAAGTGAAACATGAATCAACAGTTTTGATGCTAACGGTTTTAATCTGCCAGATTCACCTCTCTCCACAAAAACAGTGTTGCCTGACTTGCGCGTGCAGTAATCGATGACCTATCTATATTTGCACGTGATTGCATCCGACCGTGGCGTTATCTACGGTGACGGTGCAGTAGGTAAAACATTTATAAAGGGTTGTCTGGGTTTCAATTGTTCTACGAAAACGTACCGATCTACCGCCTTTGCAGAATTTTATCTCACACAATAACTTGTAATATGAAGTCGAAGAATATCTCATTAGATGGAATTATTCCAAGCACTATAGAAGTACTACATACAATACAATAATCTAGGCGAACCAAATTACAATTGACGGAGTTCGCGATTGCAGAACCCGGACAGCACAAAAATCCTTAAATCCTTAACCATGCGTGTCAGCAATATTTTACAAATGATTTTTATTTACTGAGATGCAATTCCCATTGCTTTGTCCAATGTATCGTTGATATACTTCCAAATGCTATATTACATGTAGATGATCATCCGTGTGAGTTAGAAAAAAAAGATAACAAATAATGCTGCCTTTCTAGTTCAAACTTTCCTTATTGCACAGATTAATCTCATTTCTGCCTTTCCATTTAGAAGTAGTCAAATGTACCTTTACTGTTGAGCATTCACCGGGGGAAGTGACTGATAGGGAAGTATCTCTGCAAAATAATGGAGCAATAACATACGTAGATCAAACAAGCATGTGTTTGTTTTCTCTCCTGAAAACGTTTTCCTTATGGGCAGATTCAAGATAAAACGAAAAATATACATGCCAGAAACTCGAGGGTTTGTAATTACAAGCGTCTAGTCCGTCATTCATAATCCAGCCGTTGTCCATTAGAGAATATCCGCGTCCATAATCCAAAGACCTATTTCATATTCCATATAACAGTATTAGCACCAAATTCAAAAAGACAATCATAGTATACATAAACATAAGCTTGTTTCCTGCAAGAGAGAAGCGGTCAACAGTTTTCAATGATGCCCGCAAGACATCATGATGTTCCAAAAATATCAAATCCGTATCGCTGATCAGTATTCTTAATCCATAATATTTGTTGTAAAGTCGTCATCTAAAGAATGATGTATCTCAGCCACGCTGAGTCTTGTTTTATAATGGCCATGCATCGGTTATATTTTTAGTAGAAAGAAAGTGTGCTTTTCACCCCTCTGACCTGTTTTAAAATGCTTATTTCTATGGTTCAAATTTAGTTCTTCAATTAAAGCAACATTAAAATGATAGTGGAAAAGGATGATAAGTGACGACGTTCGGGTCGCATTCTTATCTGACCCAAACATTTTGGGTCTTTTTGACTCAACAGTTTTGGCTACGCCACGTCTGTACTCAAAAACTGTGACAGTGTATTTTGAATGTATATTTCTAAAACATCAGAAGAACCAGAAGTGATCCCTGTGATGAGTTGTATCTCAGTCATGCTTTTATTGTATCTGTTCGTGTGGACATATTGAAGGACATGACACACGTCACCGGCTTGAGTGGTATTAGATAAAAATATTTCCCGTTGATGAATACAAGCGTCTAGTCCGTCATTCATAATTCAGCCGTCGTCCATTAAAGAATATCCGCATCCATAATCCAAAGACCTATTCCATATCCATATAACAGTTTTAGCACCAAATTCAAAAAAGACAACCATAGTATACATAAACATAGGCTAGTTTCCTGCAAGAGAGAAGCGGTCAACAGTTTTCAATGATGCCGACAAGACATCATGATGTTCCAAGAATATCAACTCCGTATCGCTGATCAGTATTCTTAATCCATAATATTTGTTGTAAAGTCGTTATCTAGAGAATGGTGTATCTCAGTCACGCTTTGATTGTGGCTGTTCATATGAGCACCGTGAGGATCTTGAAGTACATGGGTTCATACGGCCCCTAGCCCCGGGTTAAGCGGAATTAGACACAAGTTACGAAACGTAACGCCATAGCTCTTGCACGCTACGTTCGTATTTTGCTATCAGCATGCGATATGTATCGCCAAATTTGAGAAACTCTAAGTGGAGGCGCTTGGAGGAATAGCCCTGTTTTATAAGTTTCTGCAACAATGTTTTGTGACGTTGATTGAAATCGTCACAATTAACACAGGATCTAGCAAATGCTACTAGGCGAGATATGTATACGCCATATGCAGGTCCCACTGGAATATTACTGTCCAGAAAGGGATAGTTTACGAAGTCGAAATTGTAATCATCTCTTTTGTCATAAAGTCGATGAGAGAGAATGCCCGCTTAATTTTTGTAGAGATATGATGTGCCTGTAGGGCTATCTGTAGTTTCCTTCAAATCGAGTGAAGGTGGATATATATCCATCACTGCGTCATTTATATAGCGATTATCCACAGCGAGAAGATCGTCTATATAGCGTTTTGTGAATGAGAAGGAACGGGCTTTGAATGGATCGGTTTTTGAAAGCGCCTGCATATAGTCATATTCATAAGAGAACAGATACAGGTCAGCCAACAGGGGTGCGCAATTAGTACCCATTGGAATACCTATATGTTGTTGATATATTGTGTTGCCAAATTTCACATAGATATTTTTAATGAGAAATTCAAGCAACTCTATAAACAAAGAAACATCCCATGAATGATATCTCTTGTATGTAGTAGAGCTAAAGAATGCTTTATGGCTTCCGACATTAATATATCTACGATTTGTTTTCTTGAACACAGATACTATTAATGAACTTAGACGGTCAATAACGTCTTGATGAGGGATTGTAGTATAGAGAGTCGTGAAATCCCATGTGGATACATGTCTGTACGGTATGTGACCTTTAGCATCAAGTTTCTCCGTAAGACATTTTGAGTTCTTTAATATCCACATACATTAAACGCCAGAGTTTTTAGAAATAGTGGCGCAATACCTTTCCCAAAATGCTTTTACATCCTGATGGGCCCTCGTCAATAGGGTTGAAAGAAGCTTGGTGGTGCAGCTTCTAGAACCAGCTATGTATCTAGCTTTGTATGGTGATTTATGCATTTTGGGAGTCCAGTATACTTTTGCTATGTCGTTATGATTGGTTGGAAGACAAATACCTCTTTCCCTGAGAAAAGTTTTGTGATTGTTAAATAAATCTTCCAGAGTAAATGAAGTTTGGGAGTAAGTAGACGTATTTGATGATGATAGGTCTACACTCAATTCTTTAACCAGCACCTGGTAATAGTAATATTTACATATGAATATTATATTATTTGGAGCTTTGTCTGCTGGGACAATGACGAATTTACTCTGAAGATTTGCAAGAACTTCTTGCGAATTGAGGTTTCTCAGTACTTGTTTTGCTTGGGGAAGAGTGCTTCTGTCAATATGGCGGATTGTTTCAACGACCTTGCTTTTGGTGAGGTCCAGCCAATCAGCGAGTACTGTAGGTTCAACTTTTTCTCGCTTCGACCAATCAATAACGTACTGTTCCAATGCAGACAGGACTATCTTCTGGTCAGCCTTCAGATTTATTCTTCTGCTCTCTATATTTAGGTCCTTTCATCAGGAGTAATTTCAGGTCCTTATCACTCACCACATCAAGGTCACCAGTCACAACATGTTTGCATGGTGTATAGATAAAGTTCGACGATTCACAATCACAATAGCCTCCTGACGTGTATAAATTCCAGTCAAACTCCCTGACAGCATAGGAGTAATTGAATATTTTGGTGGCTATAGATTTAGTATACTTATATGAAATGCAAGGAGGTTCTGTGAACTTAAAATATTTTGGATAGCTGTTGCATTCAGAATTCGAGGTAAATTAATAATGTAATCAGCTAGTCAGTGGAATCGGACGATAATTACCAGGGTCTGTATGGTCACCACCAGGCTTTGGTACTGGTATTGTGCCATGACGGAGGAAAGTCTTCTCTATACCAAAGTCTATTGAATATACGTAATAGGATTTCTAGAGGTGATTCCGGTAGATGTTTCAAAAGCTGATAATGAATATTATCAGGGCCTGCCGCAGAATCATTAGCTTTCGTGAGAGAAGCATGAAGTTCTTCAATTGTAAACGAAGCGTTATAGCCTTCATGGTTACCGGAGGGGAATTTAATTTCGTTTTTCCCTTCTCTTTTTTGGAAACTTTGGAATTTTGGTACATAATTTTCTGATGAAGAGTTTTTGGCAATTGTTTCTCCTAATTCATTTGCAATTTCTACTCTGTCAGTAATCACCCGGTTTCCGTCGTTGAGATAATGAACGCTGGGCTTGGAGCTTTTACCTTTTATTCTTTGGATCATATTCCAAACTTTTGTTATAGGAGTATGAGTATTTATCTTAGAAACATAATTTCTCCAAGAATCACGTTTATCCTGTTTCATGGTTCTACGAGCTTTAGCTCTTGTAACTCTGAGAACTTTCAAATTTTCAGGATTAGGATGTCGGCGGAAATATCGTTCAACCTTCTTCCTACTTCTCCTTGCTTCTTTGCAGTCATTATTAAACCAAGGTTTTTTAATATGTGCAACTCCTGAAGCTGTGGGAATGGTTTGGCTGGCAATTTCTATCAGCATATCTGAGAATAACTGTATAGGATCTGGAGCATCAGAGAAGGAGACTGCTTGTAGTTTTTGTGAATAAAGCTTTTCAAACTCGGGCCAGTTTGCTTTCTTGAAATTAAACCTTGTGGAATGAGAGTCATCAGCTGAATGAACAGCTTTTAGGATAGTGGGAAAGTGATCACTTCCACAAAGGTCATCATGAACAGACCAAGAAAATTCTTCAAGAATAGGAAGGTCACAAAGTGAGATATCTAATTCTGAAAAGGTTCCATGAGCTGAGGACAAATGTGTATAAGAACCATCATTAAAAATACACAAAGAATTATTTGATATAAAAGTTTCGAGAATTTTACCTTTACAATTGTCTTCATTATCTCAGAGGATATTACGACCTTTCAGGTTTCGGAAGCTGATCGTAAAGATCTTGAAGTTCACTAAGCCGGAGACTACCAGAAGAAGGTATGTACACTGTGCATAATGTGAAAACAGAATTCAAGGTAATACGAACTGCTACAGCTTGTAAATCTGTCACTAAATGAACAGGACTGTGTAAAACACCCATTTTAACAAATATTGAAGAGCCCCCTGTAGCTTTTCCATTTTTGTCTAAAGCGTAAGAATGATATGGTGTGTATTGGCGAAATTTAAATTTATCTTTATCTGCTTTCTTCAGAAAGGTCTCGTTGAGACAAAAAGCCGATGGTTCATAATCTTGAGTTAATAATTGGAGTTCATTCAAATTTCGCCAAACTCCTCTGCAATTCCACTGAATGATAGTTGGTGACTGAGCCATTTTTAGTCTGTATAAAGAAATAAAATACAAAACTGCCCAAGCCAAAATATATAAGGTTAACTTAGCGTATGTTAACGTTTTATTTTGGGTAATTCTTTTGACCTTTCTTTTTATTTTTCATTTGTTCTCTCTCGTCTTTTTTACTTTTCTTTTTATCAACTTCTTTCTCTCTCTCTTGTCCCAACAAGTCCTTCGACCTTTGGTTCAAGGAAGTCTCGCCTTTCAACGGACGATCATTACAATCAACATACTCCTCATCAGAAAGCATGGGTACCTCGTTGGTAGGAGTGGGAGTAGCATCGACTATTTTAGGCTCTTTGGCGGATTCAATATCTATGGTATTCTCTTTTTCCTTCTTTTTCTGATTCGAGGTAGCTGTATTACTACAAGACTGTTGAGTACTTTCTTTCTCTGTGAACTCCTTCATTACTTCTTCGTTTGGTGTAAAGTTTACATCTACATCGGAGTGAATAGGATTAATGAAGGAATCCACAGACTGCGCAGTTGCATCCTGACCCGAAACACTACCAGTATCCGGTAAGTTGTCACCCTTCAATTCAACTTCCGGGGTTAATACTATGTCAACACTTTCAGTCTGATCAGAAACAAACTTCTGATCACCTGACTTCTGATCACCTGACTTGACTTCTACATCATCGTAAACCTCACTATCACTGACAACTTCATCTTCCGAATTACAACCTTCATCCATCGTGTCAACGAGACACTCGTAGTGATTTGGGGTGTTCTCATTGCTCCCGGTGGAGACTATCCTCTGAGGATGTTTGGGGGCCTTGCCATCAGGGCCTACAGTCTTCCATAAATCTATATAGTGCTGTTGTTTCTGCTGGAGAGCCTCGGCGGAAAGTCCTTTTCGAACTTCTGCGGGCGGGACAGGGCGAGGATCTGAGGAATCATCTTTTCTTTCGTTAGCTACGGTATCTTCAGGAACTTGTTTGGCATTTGGACAGGTTTTTTTAAGGTGTCCTTCCTGATGACAAATCAGGCATTTATTTTTCAAAGGACACCTCGAGTTCATGTGATCTTCTGAACCACAAGTATAACATGTCTTTACTTGACCGTTATACCATACAGGAAGTCTCATACCTCCAACTAAAATAGAAGAAGGAAGAGTACGTTTGAATTTCGACATCCAATTTCTTCGAACCCCTGTCTCAACTTCTCTATCAAACGAATAGAACTCTTTTTGTAGAGAGAGAACATCACCATAAAACTCAAAAGCACTTCTGATCGCAGAATCTGGGAAATCGCATGGTCCTTTCATCTTTAGTAGCAATTTCCCTGGATCTATTTCCTCAAAATGGCCACGCTGATCTGCAACGCGAATACCTTCCAGCACTAGGCGAGTTTTGGCAATTTCATTTGCTAGTGTGACGTTCCACAGGGTATTTGATACCTGTACTAGACCTTTAAAGACTGACCGTCCTGATCAAACAGTGTCTTTTAATGCGCGATATATATCAATCGCATTAGCTTTCTCTAGACCTTGAAGTTTTAGGCTCAGTGACCTATCAAACTTTCTAAAGGCCATAGTGAAAAAAAAAAACTCAAAGTCCCACTAGGGAATCTCAATACAACTACAACCTACAAATAGTAACAGGCACAAACCCCAACAGTGTGCCTCCCCACAGAGTAAACATTGACTACCCCCCGAGGGAGCCTCACTCCAAAGGTGAAAACTCTATATAAGCAGTACAACAATACACTCTCTCTCTCTGAACCTCAGGTATCGGCTGAACAATAGCCCAGTTCTAAACCTGGCCCGTTGCTGGGTAATGCCGAGGAACAAAAGAACAGAGAACAAAAGACTCGCTCAAACTTGTACTCTGAGGGCTAGCCTATCAAACTTCCTTTGCATAGGAGCCGAGGCTCTCCAGCAGAAACAACAGCACTATATAGATTTATGGAAGACTTTAGGCCCTGATGGCAAGCCCACCAAACAGAAGTTTGATAGGTTGTGTATAATTCCAATTGACGACGGCTGGATTATGAATGACGGACTAGACGCTTGTAATTCAGTATACTCCTTCAATGTGTACATGTATTTAGCCTAGCTAGATATACGCAGATGTGTGTAAATCGACCTAAGCCAAACTGAACGAAAAACGAACCAACTTCAAACTTGATCCAGTCAACACGGAAATATATATACACCAGCAAAATACGAAATATTTACAGACAGCGAACAAACAGAGAAGAGGGAGACAGAAAAAACACCACCGACCCTCTCGGTCACAAAGACCGAGACGGTAGTAATGGCAGATCTCTGCCTTCCCAAACCAGGCCAAACTGACCAAGTAAGAAAAACGCCCTGAGCAGCAAAAAAAAACTTAGAAATAATTCCAAACTTTCACCACAGGTATTTGCCAAAAGTATTCACAAAATATATTACACAAAAATCAGAGCTAAGATCAGCTGAAATCCGCAGAATTAGACAAATTTCTCGGAGCGAAGTGAAAACACGTCCGACTCCCAAATCTCTCTACATCCGGGTCCTCTTGACATTTGATTGTTATTCTGAGCTAAGCTCTGACTGTTCTAAATTTGTCAATAATTCCATAACTTTTATATATCCATGCTTAGTATATTCTTAATTTACAGCGTGGAAAATCTTATTCATTTAAATAATTAATTTCCTTGAAAAAGATCTTTTGCCTACACAATTTCAATAATGCCGGCCATGCTTTTGGGGGATCAGTCAGTACGCTGCATGACCCTTGATTGTCTATTCAACAGTACAGGTGCCGCAAGGCGCGACACTAAATTAAAGCTAAAAACAGCCTTTCCCACGTCTGTAATAAATTTAAACAACCTGTCTGTATGTTGCCTTAATGCAGACCAAAACAATCTGAAAAGATATACCAAATATACCCCAAAAAACAAACAGGAAACTACAAAATCTACTATTTCTTTTAGATTAACAAGAGGCTTTTGAGATTATCTTGCGAATATTCTCTAATGGACGACGACTGAATTATGAATGACGGACCAGACGCTTGTAATTGTGATACAGGCACAGCACACTGAAGACCACAAACGGGTTAGACCAGACCTGAAACAGAATACGGATGACGACAACAATTATTAATCAGCGCCGTGAGTGACATCCCAGAAAGACATCTTGAACTGGTAAAATCTTCACAACTCTTCACAAGACCAGTGAAGACTTGCCACGCCTGAGATGCTACTGAACTGACGATTGACTATTGCAGAATATGATACTTTGACTTTCAAGCAATATAGGACGCAGTCTGCCATCCTCTACACCGATGCACACTCCAAGCACTGTTACAGGCACAGACTTCTGGCTTCCGCTCTCTCCTTGTTATTTATTTATTTATTTTTTTAAATACAGCGCTTGTAAACATCTCAAATGAACTAAGAAATGTAACCTAGAATTAAAATAAAACATTGAGTTGATGGGCCGCGAAATCTGTATGGGAAGCGGCCCTTAAACTACAATTACAATCAATCAAAAAATATAATGTAAGAACATGCAAAATCATCTTCCTACACATATCAATGGACTGTTCAAGAAAACCATGGAGAAAGACAAGGCAGAGATCTCTCACAATGCGACACTGGAAGATATCTTCCAACCCATCGGGCAGTGCCTCAGGAACATTATCCCTGCCACCGCCATCTCATCTAGTATGACTCCTAATGAGTCTTTTGAATTCTTGGCTTTGTTAAGTAGGCCATGATTGAGGCCAGACAGATTGGCGAGAGGAGACAGCATATACGCACCCCTGTCGGCTCCATCGTAAAAGCTGAGGAGAGAGGCGAAGCCCCGAACTACCTCCGGTTATGCATCACCCCTAGCCTCGGTCGTTCCGATCATGCCAAGGCGGCCCTAGATCCACAACTTAATGCCATTCGTAGTAGATACATGCTTAGCATTGAAAACGAATTCAAACAGGCATGTGAGGAGTGTGTGCAACAGGAAACCGTTGCCCTGAACAGCCTTACCAACATGACCAATGCGAGCCTAACCAAACTTCCTACCAACAACGAAGACACGGGTCTAACCCGGAAAAGGTTTCTCCAAGAGATTAGATCTTACAACGAGAAACTGGTGATTAAATTGTCCGAGTTCATGTCGGCTGCGAAACCTGTCCCTAGGGCAGAGCACCAGGAAAAAGCCAGGCCCACGTACAGAGGGAGGGGGAAACCACCAGCGAGCAGACGCTATTCTGATTCATCCGCCCCGAAGAAGGGCAAATTCATTCCATGGAGATAGACGTGCCTGTCCTCCGGTTATTCACAGGAACACGGAAATCTAGCAGATTTCTCTATAAATGTGTGCTGTGTACTACATATGGATACTGAACACTTACTGAACACTTACTATTCTGCTGAGAGATGGACATACAGGATAATAAATATCCACCTATATCATACATACCATTTGTGCTAATGCACCCTCTGTCGTTTCTTTTTGGATAGTATACATGTACGATACGTTTGCAGCCCACACTATTTCTCTTTTATCCTACATATACTGAATATATTAGAATCATTCATATATTCACTGTCTTTTGAGTTTTCATTGATTACTTTAGATCGAACATATGTTCTTTGGTGAATTAGGCTATTATGCCATCCCCTAATTAACTACCCATTCTACCTATACCGCTTTATAGCTGTGTGTATACACTTGCTCTACCTTGACTCAAAATCTACTATCTTCCCTCACGTTTATCGGTTACTCCTAATACATTGATACAGTGTATTCCCTAACCTGTGTCTAGCTTGAAGGGATTCTGGCGTACACAGAAATTAGCGTCACCCGGTCTTCCTAGCCATTTGTTATACGTATTTAGTAGTCAATGGGAACAGAGAGAATTAACCTTCCAGCTACACTTGCGCCCATAGTGCGACCAATCAGGCTCAAACACGCTCGCTACTGAATCCGTCGATTTCCGTTCTGACCTCAGATCTCTTATGATACCTACTACCGTGCATATGCACCCTATCTCAGAGCTCTCCTACACATACATATGGCTTCCAGAAGATTCTCGAAAAAGGCTAAATTACAAGCGCCTGGTCCGTCATTCATAATTTAGTCGTCGTCCATTAAAGAATATCCGCGTCCATAATCCAAAGACCTCAAAGCCGCTCGACGTAAGATTCAATCACATAGACATAAGTCTACAAACCTCAGATTAAAGCGGGAGAGAGACATCTCATCTGCCAAACGGTATATCAGAAACCTATCTAATCTGGCACTAACTGCCGATGATTTACTGCTTTTATCTAAAGGGCTGAACTTCGTACCCTCTCCTAATATTGGGAAACACGATTTGATGAAGCATTTCAAATCACAGAAACACAGTGCTAGATCACAGTACTGACATACAAGCTTGTAAGCAAGATGTTCCCTTCAGACTTAAGTCGGGTTTTACACCACCCCTGGCAGATAAGAGACAGAGACAGAGAATTAAGGTTTAACGTCGCGTTCAGCAATATTTCAGCTATATAGCGACGATCAAATAAAATTCTAAGTACTCAAGTCAATAACTTAGTAATCCAACACATTAAACATACACACATGTAAAACTGATGCAACAAACCGATTTCTCTCAAACAACCAAAGACGCAGTCCCTCCTCATCCGGCTAAAAAGATCTTCCAAAGTAGTCGCTCGATAAACAGAATCTCTTACAATCTTGCAGTCGATAAGAATGTTTCACTGTGTGATCTTCGTGGCATGGAATACACCTTGAGACTGGTTCTTTTTTTAGTAAATGATGGTGAGTTAATCGTGTATGGCCGATTCTGCATCGCCTGACCATGGTTTGATCAAAACGTTTCTGGCTGCTCAGATGAGTATAGCCTACAGTTTTTTAAACTCGTGAATTTGTTATTATTCACAGCATCCCATAAAGATTGAAACAGCCGTCTCACATAAGTACAGACAGGGGATCTGAAATCGCTATATGGGATTCCAACAGGACCAACGTTATGAAATATACCACAGTTTACCACAAAATATTACAACTAAATTGTAGTAAACTGAGGTATTTTGTAGTAAACTATAGATGAGGTATATTATTTTGTGGTACTCTATAGTTACTACATTTCACTACAGATTCAGTATAGTATTTACTACAACAGTGCTTTGTTATACTACAAAAACCAAAGCATACCACAACTCAAGTGTAGTATTTTGTGGTAATTTGTACTTTCTACGGTTTACTACAGTGTCAGTGTAGCATTTACTACAGCAGTGTTTTGCTGTAAGACAGCGTTGTTATATAATATAATATAATAAAATAAAATATAATGCTTCATTTATTTCATGAGGATTGTACACAGCCACAAGGCCACAAGGTACTCTCCTCGAACATATATACAAAGGATATACATTATATAGGTTCAATGTTTCAAATTCATGTATTAAAACGGCAAACTAAATTAAATCGTGCAGTGTGAAAATGAAATATTTTGAATATACATGTACAGACAAAAGCAGCAACATTAAACATGATCATATGGAAAAATACAGAATTGGCTACATACAAACAGGCATATCCACAATCAGAACATAAAACATGCATATTACATATAAGTTACTACCCGTTAAGAACATGAGCATTATATGCATACTACTGTATCAAATATACACATTCAATGTACAACCCTATATGTGATGTATATACATAAAATAAATGTTGAGCTACGTTACAAAAGAACAAGCATACTACAACACAAATGTAGTATTTTGGGATTTCTATAGCTTACTACAGTATCAGTGAAGTATTACTACAGCAGTGTTTTACTGTACTACCGTACCGAGTTGTTGAGCTACTAAAACACAAGCATACCACATCACAATTGTAATATTTAGTAGTTTCTACAATATACCCCAAAGCATCATAACCACTACACAAATGTAGTATTTTGGATCCTATATGATCAAGATCTTATAGGATCATATACGATTAGTTATCAGTGCACAACACACAAGTAACGTTCCCCATATTTCACTGCTCATAGTTGGAGAGAGATTTTTTACCACAAATATCCCATCTGCTGCTCATGAGATATCAATTTTCGTAGTTTCATATTGAATTCATCTTAAATTTTAACTTGAATTTAATTCGAACTCATGATTGATATTTTTAATAAACTATGTTATAATTGTATTGAAATATTCTATCGTTATGCTGATATTTGACTATGAAGTATTTTGAAATGTCATTTAGGAAATGCTAATAAAATTTGACAAAAAAAATAAATTGCAATCCATCACAGGTCGATATCCAAATTAGAATTCAAATATATTCTACGTCAAATTGGATTCACTAATGGTCTTAATCTGAAATTTATTAAAATTGGAATAAATGTATGAAGTTTTGAATTAAAGTTGTAATTAAAATTTCGAATTAAAACCTTGATTGCCATAACTTCATTATGAAATATGTTTTTGTTATCATTCAACCACTTGAACATTTCCATGAATTAATTAACTTCTGGTCAGTTCAAATGGTTTCCCAATTCGAATGGCATTTTACAACTCTGCACACCAAATGGAGGGGAGGTAACTCTGCTCGTTGACACTTTGGTAATAGGTGGCGCTGCACATGCACAACAAAGATGGCCGCCGAATGTTTGTTTGCAGTTGATTAGGTGAATGATTTCGGGATAGTAAAAGTCATATTTCCGATTATCTATGGCTGATGGAGCTAATTCAGATTGACGGTAAGTACCTTTTGCAACTTGTAGGCTAAAATAGTATTCTAAAGTGATCATTTACAACATTATGTGAAAATTGGAGCGATATGCAGGAGGTGGGAAAATTGACATCTGGCGACTAAAAACCAACCATATGACACAGCCGCCAGTTGTTGGTAACTTATTAATTACGATATTAATATTGACATATACTCTCCTCCTACTCCATTCCTCCTACTCCATCAATATGGAGTAGGGGAGTATATACAAATATTAATATCATAATTAATAACTGACCAACTACAAGCGCCTGTGCCATATGACTCAACAGGAAAGCAATCCTCGGCATCTAACATTTATACCCGAGAATACGGTGGAGTCTCATGCACAGTTGAAAATTGAATGTTTGTTTTTTGCAAGCTGCAATATTTTCTTCGTAATAGTGCTCCATTTATTTAGTCTGGACTATTTCGAACTAGTTTACAATATATTTTAGTTACATAAATAACTTTGTCAAATATGTATGACATATGTTGGTTGATTTTCTCATCTTCTCTATGGGTAGGAATGCTAGGCATATAGTTTTATTAAGCCCGTTGTAATTAACCTTAAATATAAAATGCTGTCTAACCTCACCAAACTTGAAAGCTCATTGCTTACTTTAAATGTATCTGTGGCATTCTCGAAATGTAAATAAATAACTACAAACTCTGGATGTCTCCACTTAAACGCAATTTAATGCATGAGATTTCGACCTTTTTGCCGGGAGCCTTTATCAAATGAACATAAAATAATTTGAAAATAAAAATATATAAATGTCGAATATATTGATAACAGATATATAATACTTTTGCATTAAATTGCATTTATGTAGAGAAGGTCAGTTTGCAGTATTATTGAAGATCAAATATCCAAAACAGTATATCATGAATAAAGTCTGACCGTGGGATAATTGCAAATTTCAGAAATAAGAGAGCATAAAACTTCACCCATAACAATGATTGGTCGTATTAGAAATTACTAATTTCCACTTTAAATGAAATTCATCCGAACTAATATCCTGAAATAGAGATTTTAGTGGTAGAGAATGATATTCATTATGACATTTTCAATTGCTGAACAGACAAAATAGCCCAATTTCTCTTAGTTCTCCATTGTTTAAGGGATTAACCATGCTGGGTGATAATGAAATAAGGACTCTTTGCACAGTTCAATGTGACAAACCTGAAGGGAATGTTTTTACCATCTCAATGTGTCATTTTCTGTACTAGAATGTTTGTGAACATCTACCTTCAATAGACAAGCCATTTCCCATGTTTACTTGAAAAACTTGGCATAACAAATGAATGAATTGATAACAGTAATTTGTTATTCTTTTAAGTCCTTGCGTTAATTTCATACTGTCTGTTTCACAGTCTGAGCTTCCTACCCTGTTCAAATTGCTTCTCCTCTCACCCCACCATAATGAACAGTTCATCAATGATGTTTTTATTATGTTCACAGCTCCACTGTGGATTCTGAGGAAAGAAAACATATATGCTTACAACACAGCTTTGCCCAGTTCACTTCAGGGTAATGTACCAGTGGTATGTACTATTCCTGACAACCCGAACTTGGGATGCTTTTTTCCAGCTAAGGGCTGATCTATATGATGTGACAAATTGTGGTTAGCATCAATCATTTTTCATCATTGAACAGTCTATTGTATGCCTCGTACATATCAATATAAAACGTAAAATGATCTTGTTCCCCAAGCTTTAGTGCATGTTGTACCCCATATGTGTACTTTCAATTACGATAACATCACCATCAACCTTGTCAGAGGTACAGCTTATAGTGATGGACACACCGGTTCTCGTCAGATCACCGAAGTTAAGCAACGTTAAGCTCGGTCAATAATTGGATGGGTGACCGGGTGCTATACTGGCTGGGCTGATCAGTGTCCAGGGTAATGGGAACTGTGAGTACTCTCGTGTTCTGGCACATGTAAGCACCGTCGTGATAGGACTGAAACAAGACTGAAACGACGTTAAACCCTACTACTACCCACTGTTTGATAAGGTGAGGGGGAATAGGGAAGGGGGTGGTTTCGTTCACATGCTAAGCTGTCATCCACTTTTACATACACAGTGTCTGATAAAAGTTAAATGTCATTTACTAGAATTTTCAATCTTAATAAATTAAAACCTATATGCTTCTCTATCGTATGGTCGCTACAAGATCTTATACTCGCCCATCTCCCTCCAGGTTTTGTTTAAATCCGGGTCTTCAAAGTCTTGACCAGTCGCAGCCCATCTTCTGTACTCTCTGAAGATATGACTCTGAGTTGATCGATATTATCCGAGCCGTAGCCAACTATAGCGATTCGAGCCGGAGGAGAAAAAAACATGGCGACTTCGAAAGAGCAGACAGAGGGAAACATGTGGTCTGACAATGTTTGAACACATCAGTTACTGCGTGAACGAGGCCTCGAAGCGAGTATTTATTTATCTTCCATTGTCCTTTCTATTTGCTGCATTTCCAACTTTATCTTTTCGTGTCGCTCGATTTTTGCGTAACACAGTCTGCATACGCCTTCGTGACTGCCACCCGGCTCCACAAACGAATACAAAAATAACGATATTTTTCGCACTTGTTCATTATTCAACCGTAGCTTGTGGTTACTTCATTTTAAATTAGCGCATCTATAGAACTTATGATGAAAGAATAGCCACATAGCTCGCATATGTCATGTAAAAGGCACGCCGGTCGCCATGTTGCTGGCTGTAAACTTCCCGTAACTTTGGGATTGTGGCGGACACGATCGGGAAAGCTCGGAAATGGAAATGCCGCTAGCTAAAAACGGATGTGATTGGTCCGTTTTCTGCACTGCATATTCATGACATGACATCACAGAACAAGAAGTAGTAATTATGTTTGGACATTACCAAAGTGGTGATTTTTTTTACATTACCCAGTGCTTTGATATGTTGTATGGAGTGGCTACATGCTAGCAGTTCTTTTTTGTTTAGAATAAAGTTTTGTATAAGTAACTATTGTTTTACTTTCATTGTGATATTGTCAATGGTTGTCATTATCTGAAACAGATTGTGCTACACTGTTGTTCAGTATTTATGATGTATTATAAATTACAACCCATATAAGGGAAGTGGGAAGAGGTACCAACATACGGACAGAGCCACATGACTTCACAGTATAGTCTTCCGGTTAACCTATTCTAAAGCACATACCAAGTATCTAACGATTCGTGGTATTTGCTGTATCTCCGGTACGCTTTTATTGTACCTGTTCATGTGGCAACTTGGATGATATGACCACACGGCCCCTAGCACCGGCATAAGCGGTATTAGATACAAATTTAGAGAGCTATGATGGAAATGCTCTGACAACGCGCATATCGGTAATTGATGAGCTGTTTCTCTGTGACAACTCGTACACTGGGGACTGGTGAGCTGTATCGTCGTCAGATGAAAATGACGGCATTTAACACAAAAGACTAGTCTGTAAGGCCCGATGTCGACCCAGTATCAACTTCCCACAAATGCCAACATACCCTGTCTAGAGTTATAGATTGAAGCATATCTTTTTTTCAGAGAATAGCATAATAGAATTTGATGCAACGCCATAGCTTTTATATAAAACTATAGAAATATAAGAATATTTATTTTAAAGCACAAAGCTATAGGTATGTATCAACATCTGTAATTTTGAATTGATAAAACCTGTCATTTGATAGAATACTTTAGATTTTGATAGAAACTATAGATTTCTGTACGTTTATAGAAAGCTATCAATCTATAGTTTTCTACCAAAATCTATCAATCTATAGTTTTCTATAGAAATCTATGAAGCATAGATACTACAAAAATCTATAGATAGCTGTAGTTAATTTATAGTAAACTATAGATAACTGTAGTTTTCTAAAGAATTTCAACTGAGATAATTCCGCAAAAGTACCACAAAGATCTATAGAAAGCTATAGATTTCAACTATAAATTTTCTCAAGGGCAACCCCATCATCTAGGGCTGCCTTAGCCATTCTATCGGCCTCAGTATTACCTTTGATGCCAACGTGACTAGGCAACCAACAAAACACAATATCAATATGTTGATCAAATCTACAGTCATATAAATGTAGCATATTCAAGATAGTGGGATGGGTCGAATGCTACGGAAGACTACCTGTAAGCTTCATCTCTCTAACAAGGAGTACTACTCTGTTTCTATGTCTAATCTTACGTCAGGCGAACTAGCCTCATTACATATAAATTCAACTCCGCTAAAGCTGACTTCATTATCTCAAAGGCCGATAAAAGTAATACCACTGTCATACAGAACAAACAAGCATACATTAAGAAAACACACAGACAGCTTTACGGTGGTATACATTACGCTGAAAGCGAAGGCATAGACCTGAACGACACAAGACTGTATTGAATATTGTTTTAAATCTCAATGCTTGAGGCGTTCTCAGTCGTAATGCATTTCCTTTCCTGTCAGAAGTTTCCGATAGGATGCCGACATTATATTTTCTACCGGAAATACACAAGGTAGAATCGATTATAAAACATGTCGATCCTACTTCGCCCAACCTACCAGCTGAACTTATTTTACCAGACAGATCTATTATATCACATTAATTCTTACTACCTATTGTGAAGAAACAGGCAATCTATCTGTCGGATACCATGGCCTACCTTAATGAAGTCGAAGTACGCCAAATACCAGTAAACACGATTCTCGTTACCTACGATATTACGCCACTTTACACGAATCTGAGCTTTAATGAAATCCTACTTGCACTTAAAAGTGATGCGACTTTCTATAAAGAACTAGAATATGAGATTCAGAAACCTCCTGTTGAAATACTGCTTGAGATGACCGAACTGATTCTTAGGGGCCACGTCCAATTGATCGAGGTACTTTCTCGATGCCTTTGTGATGTATCGAAAAATGTCTCGGCTGAAACCGGGAGGGCAGAACCGGGACCACTGATTACGTCTCCCGGTTTGCTCCCGGTTCTATCTCGATCGAAACGTCCCGGTTTTCGAGATGGATATGAAATTGGGTCACGGTTCCAATATGTCCGCGGTTTGTTGCGCGGGTACCATGTTTTGGGGGCGTTCGTCGCATACGTATATCGCGGCCGAAATAGAATCCAGACAACATTATTTCCTGGGGATCTTTTCCGTGTTATTCATCGTTTAATCAATATATCGATGTCCCGAAGTTTCCTGGATCGTACTGAAGGAAAAGTTTCATTTATTTATATATAAAGTATGAATATATAATTGAATGATCTTCTCTCACATCGATAATTGTTAGTATATCTGACTAGTATATATATCGCGGGATAAATGACACATCAACTGGATATGTTTGAATAATAATGATATGGAAACATGCGTTAATTATTGTTCTATAAAAAAAATTTTTGATCAAACATGGATCGTTCCAGCCTGAAAATGAAAGCTATGTTAAGTGTTTGACCGGTGGATTAACCTCAGTGTGTAAATTGTTTTATAATTTTGTATTATTCATTGCAAATTACATATTTCAGAGAATTACTATCCTGTGATATAGTTCAAATGAGGAAATTAGATCAACAGAGTTTATTTCTGACATAAGCTTGCCTGGTTAGCGGAAATACTGACAATCGGAACTAGAGGTGTTGATAATTCACGCCAGAGTCGGTCTGTGAAAACCCGTCGGCTAGAAACAACAGCGAAGGGAGAGAGGTTCATTTCTTTTCACGAAAAAATAAACTGAAACAACGCTGTTGGCAGGGCATGATAATATACTCACGTTCTATTATTTACTGTGATTTCATGTGTCTATGAAATTAACCAAATAATGAAAGTAATTACCGCCCAATTCAGAGAGCATTCACGCTTTAGACAATGGTTAAATATATTTTACTATAAGCGATACCGCATGTTGTTTGTCCGAAAACTTTCCGTAAAATTTGTCTGATCGAGCGTTTATATTCATATTCTCCGGTTTCCAGTGAATTACCAATTTCTGTGGCCATCATCTTTATGTCTCAATACAGGAGAAATCTCTGACTTTAAATATTTTCAGTTCCGATATACTTTCAGAGGAAAATATGGAATTCTATTCTAGACTTGTAGAATTTATTTCAATTCGCAGTTCCTGGACGTATCTCATCAATTGATTCGAATTCTAAAAGCCGGTTCGAAATAAGTTACACTGAATAATAATGAACCAGCTTATACATTTTCAATGGTTGATGTTTTTTTCTTTCCATTCATAACGTGCAGAGAAATTGCGCTGTCGGAGCAAGTATGCGACTAGAGTTGACTAGACGGAATAACAAAATAATATTAAATGATTCATGTTCAATCTGATTCATTCTCCGTATTTAAATCCATATGCACTCGCCGAGATTAATCTTGCTGCCACAGAGTAAACATATAAGGAGCATACCCCTTCAGAGTGGTTCAACCTTGTATTTGATGGCATCTCGATTCCATTCTCGAAGCAGGTCGAATTATTTCGAGGAGGATCGAGATGGTCTTCGAGAGAAACCGGGAGCAAACTGGGACAACATTCGATAGAGATAAACCGGGACCCTTCGAGACGAAATATTTATCGGCTTTACTCGATTATTGAGAAACCGTGTCGATCGATTGGACGTGACCACTTACAAAGAACGATTTTAAATTATTTGACAAGCAATACTGGCAAATAGTCGGTGAACCACAGGGAGCTGTACCTTCCCCGGAAATGTGTGACTTGGGTCAGTGTTTCCGTATGGTTTAAATGATAATGTCAGTGGGTTCGGCAATGTTACAAACCGCCGTTCAAATATATCCAATATTACCCAGCTATTTAAATCCCATCAACGGAGACATCGCAGCCATGGTTGGAGAAAGTTTGATAGTGCGATGATTCACGATCATATCACTTTAAATTACTCAGTGGGTTTAACTAACACACCCAATAGTACACATAGCTTACGTACAGTTCTGTATGCGTTATCTCTGAGAGCTTTAAATCATATAGCCAGAGATATACAACAATCTGCGTCCTCAGGAAATATACTACCACCCAAAATCTCTAAAGGTACGCAATACTGTACCAAACTATTTTAAGTTCACAGAACCTCCTTGCATTTCATATAAGTATACTAAATCTATAGCCACCAAAATATTCAATTACTCTAATGCTGTCAAGGAGTTTGACTGGAGCTTATACACGTCGGGGGGCTATAGTTGTGATTGTGAATCGTCGAAATTTATCTATACACCATGCAAACCATGCAAACATGTTGTGACTGGTGACCTTGATGTGGTGAGTGATAAGGACCTAAGATTACTCCTGATGAAGGGATCTAAATATAGAGAGCCGAGAAATATAAATCTGAAGGCCGACCAGAAGATAGTCCTGTCTGCTTTGGAACAGTACGTTATTGATTGGTCTAAGCGAGAAAAAGTTGAACCTACAGGAAGGAAACTACAGATAACCCTACAGGCACATCGTATTTAGACCTATATCTCTATAAAAATGAAGCGGGCCTTCTCTCGTCGACTGTATGACAAAAGAGATGATTACAATTTCGACATCGTAAACTATCCCTTTCTGGACAGTAATATTCCAGTGGGACCTGCATATGGCGTATACATATCACGCCTAGTAGCATTTGCTAGATCCTGTGTTAAATGTGACGACTTTAATCAGCGTCACAAAACATTGTTGCAGAAACTTATAAAACAGGGCTACACCACCAAGCGCCTTCACTCAAAGTTTCTCAAATTTGGCGATACATATCGCATGCTGATAGCGTGCAAGATCTATGGCGTTACGTTTCGTAACTTGTGTCTAATTCCGCTTAACCCGGGGCTAGGGGCCGTATGAACCCATGTACTTCCAAGATCTTCATGGTACTCATATGAACAGACACAATCAAAGCGTGACTGAGATAAATCATTCTTTAGATGACGACTTTACAACGAATATTATGGATTAAGAATACTGATCAGCGATACGGATACGGATATCTTGCCGGCATCATTGAACGAATAGCTTGTAATTGCTATATACAATACATTGATAAGCTTATTGCCATATATCCGCACAAAAATGATATCTTATTACATGAAAGATATCGGGACGAGCATTTCCATCATGGTTCTGTAGATTTGTATCTAATACCGCCTATGCCGGTGCTAGGGGCCGTGTGGTCATATCATCCAAGTTGCCACATGAACAGGTACAATACAAGCGTACCCAAGATAAAACACATATCACGAATCGTTAAATTCTTGGTATGTGCTTTAGAATAGGTTAACCGGAAGACTATACTGTGAAGTCATGTGGCTCTGTCAGTATGTCGGCACCTCTTCCCACTTCCCTTATATGTGTTGTAATTATACTTATGGCGACTACAATCGCCCAGGCTGCGAGTTTCTTTCCGATGGCGAATAATGCACTTCCTCTACTGAAATTCACATATGAAATCTCTGTAAACGAGGCACACTACCTGGAAGTTTCAGCTGTCAAGGGGAAAAGATACCACAGCGAATCCATACTGGATATAAGGTGCTATACAAAGCCCACAGAAACGTATCAGTTCCTACATAGGCTCTCGGCACACCCTAAGCAGTGTTTTAAATCCTCCATTACAGGGGAACTAAAAAGATCTTTACGAAACTGCAATAATATAGACTACTCTGAAAGCCCGATTACTTTAAGCTAATGCTGAATGAGCGAGGATACTCTGCTCAAGAATTTGACGCATGCTTCAACTCTGTAACATTTGAAGACAGAAACATACACCTGAAAAGACAAGAAGAATCCGGGGAACATGGCTTACCCCGAAAAAGTCTATAAAGACTAGGCGTATATGGTTTATAACCACATACATCCCCAAAATCCATTGAATGAGGAAAGTCCTGAGAAAATACTGGATTTTAATCGGGAAAAATAGAAACATCGATACATTTACCAACCTACAGCAACTATGCTGAAAATATGACAGCGGCCTTCACATGACGTGAGGCTCTTTGAAGAGTGTTTTCCTTTAGTCTATGATACGTAGACTAGAAAATAACCGGAAACTTTGCACCTGGAGTGTTGACTTGACAGACTCCAACCATCAACAACTCAAGAATGATCTCCACTAGAACTACCAACAATTTTTCGGGGATCAACTCTCTAACCAAATTGGAAAGCTGTTTACCTATCAATCTATCTATCAAACATATACGCTTCAGAACTACCTTAACACCAAACATTATTATAAGCGACTGAGGACAAGCATATCCAAACTTTCTATTGAAACCGAACGTTACAATAAGACCGACAGAACACGCCGATTATGCAAAATTTGTGACCTCGGCAAAATAAAAGACAAAAGCCATTTCATAACCCGCTGTCCAACTGAGCATCGAAAGCACTATCACTTCTGTCTGGCTTAACTCACGCCACCCACTAATGAAGAAAGTGACTTTTTCTTTTAAAGTTAACATCCCATCCTGGAATACCAAGGCTACGTCCGGAAATCCATCGTATTCTCGAATCTGAATGTTAGATGCCGAGGAATGGTTTCCTATACAGTCATATGGCTGGTTTTAGTCGTCAGACGTCGTACATTTTTCCCACCTCTTGCATATCGCTTCAATTTAAAGAACACCCACTCTCTGATTACTACAATCGTACTAAACCCGCCGAATCACCTGGCCAACGGTACAGGTGCCGCCTTCCAGACTTAACCATGGTACTACCACTGGTTAGACAATACCGGTCGGGCGCCTTCTAGTATCCTTTTAAATATTCATGTGTATTCTAAATGTGATTGTGTCATGTAATGTACATTGATATGCCATTCATTAATGTATATTTTATATGCATTTTACATAATTTGTACATTCCAGTCGAAATCGGGCAATAAACTTTGATTCATTGATTGACTAATCGTCGAATTTAAGCGGCATATATAATTTTCAGTCGCACAAATTTGTTGACCCAATATTGTTCATCATAATATAAGTTTGGTTAACGAACCTTTTCGTGGTTTCCCTAATTTTAGCAATTTATCCTAACCTGTGCTGTTCAAGCGTGTTTTTGTAGTAGAACGGACAATTTACATTTTGGTTAATGTTTTGAAATGATATTTCTTTAGCAGTCTAACAGAAAAAAATATCGAGAGAACAGTATTGTACTAAAAATCGAGATCAGCCCCTGCATTGGTGGACGGTGTGACAACACAAATCAAAGCATTTGAACGCGGACGACCAGGCGATGTTCACTCAAATTGAATCTCGATAGACCTTCTCATTTCATGATGTGTGTTTCGTACACTATGTCGAGTACCTGTGGTGAATATTAGAAGCGTATTTCGCAAATTAACTCCATCGGATGGGATGTTTGCTTTAAAAAGAATAGTCACTTTCTTCATTACTGGGTGGCGTGAGTTAGATATATAATTCTTCATTTCCGGCTGTCTTCAATGTAGATCATCAATACCTCTTAAGCCAGTCCCGAGGTGTAATCCATGCCACGAGGATCTCACAGTGAAACATATTCTTATTGACTGCATAGATTTTAAGATTGTAAGAGATTCTTTTTATCAAGCGACTACTTTGGATGATCTTTCTAGTCGGGTGAGAGAGGACTGCGTCTTGGGTTATTTGAGAGAAATCGGATTGTTGCATAAGTTTAATGTATGTTTTAATGTGTTTGATTACTAAGTTATTGGTTTGAGTACTTAGAATTTTGTTTGATCGTCGCTATACTGTAAAACATGTTTCTTTCGCGCGCATGAAACTTTCGCGATTTACGCGCTTGGAAGAAATCGCGGAAGTTTCATGCACGCGAAAGAAACATGTTCATATGACAATGGCGGAGACAAGAACGCAACAACAACATCGACAGAGAAAGGACATAAGAGCAATTGTTCTAGACATTAGCACAGTTTTAATGATCTCACCACCTAAGCTCTAATCAGAAGCGACTATTTAAAGCACCGGATACAATTTAATATACGAGTATACTAGTACAATTATTTCTGCTGAATTAGTCCCAAGACTTGCATATGTGAAGCAAGTGTAATACTAGAAATGACGTCAATGTCCTCGTATGCCGCTTTGATGCCGGCCGTTTTGAACCCCTGTAGGATAGCAGACGTGTTGTTTCTGAGTTGTTCGTGGGACTTCACCATCCACATCGCGTGTTTAGGTTCCAATGTGGAAAGTGTCAAGTCAACTTTGATATCCTGTACAGATTTTCCACTTTGCAGCCCTTACGAAACAATGTCTCCATATACCACGCGGTGAACTGGTCTTTCGGGGCGGCTTTGAAAGCTTCAATCCCGCTGAGATCTAACGGCTGGAGCTCTCCTGTGTGGTATTTATTTTCTTTAGCGGAGTTCAAATGACAACTATCTGCATGATATCTCGCGATATAGGGTTTGTTTACCTACGGGAATTCCTTTTAAGGTTGAAACAGCGGGATTGAAATAATCTGCCCACAACAGTCAGGAAAACTCTGTTTGAATACTAGTGACTGTATCATCATACAGTTAACGCCGCCTTTTGTTAGACTCGTGTTGGTACTGTGAAACGACGACACAGAGCGCACCGACTTGTGAATACACGTGACTTTGCCGATTTTGCCGCCTCCTGCATGTATTTCCCATGACTATTAGTTTGACATATTCGTCAATTATTTTTTTTTTTGGCACAGAGAGAATCGCGAAAGTTTCATGTCGCGAATTTTTTAAAACTGAAAAATCGCGAAACTTTCATGTCGCGAAAGTATCATGTTTTACAGTATAGCTGAAATATTGCTGAACCCGACATTAAACCGTAATCCTCTCTCTCTCTCTCTCGCTTTTTCTCAAAGAGATTTGTTGTTTTTTGGGTTGTTGTTTTTTTTCGTTTTCTCACCGCAATAAGTTTACCGGTACAGGAGATACAAAGAAAAGTTGCAAATTGTCGACACTGACGATTAAACAATGAGAGCGTGTGTAGTAATCAAATGTTAGATTCCCAAAGATCTGATGTATCTAAGTAATATCCGTGTACGTCAGTCCGTTATATAGTATCACGTAACAGCTTAACACAATAAAGTAAAATGTAATGACTTCAAATGTTAGTTTGACTTATCTTACAATGTGATTTAAATCTATCCGCCTGGAGCTGACCAAGATGTCATTTTATGCATGTCCAGATATCCCTATATACATTTAGCATATCGTTGATGATTTCTCAGCTGGATGAGGAACGAGTAAATAGCTGGCGCCGTCCACCCTGCCAGAACCAGCCGAGCATTTCACGAAATATTCCTTTCTAATATTGCGATTTATTAAACGTGGTTCTCGACAAACCTCAGTTTTACCTGATAGGTGTAGCTCTTGTAGTAGAAGGGATTATCCGTTGGATGTCGGCGGGACAGTGCATTCCGTATATCTCTCTGCCCGGTCGTGATTTCTAGCCAGATACGCCGTTCCAACCACTTGCCTTCGTGAATCTTTGCTCTTGTATTGTCTAACATCTGACGCTCTAAAAACTCAAAATGGGGTTACTATATGTATATCATTTCAGTTTGAGTCGATGCATGAGATCAGTCAGTGTGTCACATGAACAATCACGATAAGAACGTGGTTATTTCACATGCAAAAATGTAGTGATAGCGTGGGGTCTTTTGGGGTTATCACCATGCAAAGCCAGATGCATGGCTAGTACTAGAACCTGCATCACCAAGCTTCTTTCAACCCTGTTCACGAGGGTCCTTCAAGAGGTAAAAAACATTTGGGAAAGGTATTGCGCCAGTATTTCTAAAAACTATTGCATTGAATGCAAGTGGATATTGATAAACCAAAAATGTCTTAAGGAAGAACTTGATGCGAAAGGACAAACACTGTACGGAAACATATCCACATGGGATTTCTCGACTCTCTATACTACAATCCCTCATCGGGACCTTATTGACCGTCTTAGTTCATTAATAGTATCCGTGTTCAAGAAAACTGATAGCCGATTTATTAATGTCATAAGCCATAAAACATTTTTTAGCTGCACTACATACGAGGGATATCATTCATGGGATGTCTCTTCATTTATAGAGTTGCTTTAAATTCCCATTAATAATATCTTTGATAATTGGCAACCGAGTATATTAACAGCATATAGGCATTTCAATAGGTACTAATTGTGCGCCCGTTTTGCCTGGCCTATATCTGTTTGTTATGAAGACGACCATCTGCAGGTGCTTAAAAAACACATCTTTTCAAAGCCAGTTTCATCTTTCTTCTTAGTCTATCTTTTCGCCGAAGATAATCGCTATATAGGATACGCCGTGAAGGATATATATATCAACCTTTACTGGATTTGAAGGAAACCACAGATGGCCCTAACGGCACATCACATTTCGACCTATATCTCTATAAAAATGAAGCCGCCCTTCTTTCTCCTCGACTTTACGACAACAGAGATGATTACAATTTCGACATCGTAAACTAGCGCTATCTGGACAGTAATATTTCAGCGGGACATGCATATGGCGTATACATATCTCCCCTAGTAGCATTTGCAAGATATTGTGTTAAGTGTGACGACTTTAATCAACGTATCAAAACATTATTGGAGAAACTTGTAAAACTGGGCTTTTTGATCAAGCGCCTCAACTCAAGTTTCTCAAATTGTTCAATACATATCGCATGCTGAGAGTACAATACGAGCGTAGCGTGCAAGATCTATGGCATTACGTTTCGTAACAAATGTGTAATTCCGTTTAAACCGGGGCTTGAGGCCGTGTGAATCCATGTACTACAAGATTCTCGTAGTGTTCATATGAACAGGCACAATCAAAGCGCGACTGAGATACATCATATTAGAGATAACCACTTTACAACGAAAATCATATGGATAAAGATAATGGTCAGCGATACGGATTTGACTTTCTTTTTGGAACATCATGATGTCCTTCCGTCATCATGAAATTGTTGACCGCTTCTCACTTGCAGGAAACTTGACCATTTTTGCATATTATGACTTATACTTTTAATTTTGTGCTTAAACTATTAGGTCTTTGGATTATAACCGCGGAAATTCTTTAATGTACGACGGCTAAATACTGAATGACGGACTAGACGCTTGTATTTCATCATTAAGTTGTTGACAGCCCAATATTTCCAGGTCATGATGAAGTTGGAACTGATCACTTTTTGGTCGGACGTATACTTTTATACAGTTAAATTTGTGTTTAAATATACCCATTAATCATACGGTTCCTCAATATAATACATACACAAACTCAAGCAAAAAAATTCAGAGTTTTTTTCCTTTCGTAGGAGATTTCGACCAAGAAACGATCTCGGTCTCCGGTTAGCTTGAAAGTTGTAATTCGGAATATATGGTAACTTCACCGTGCAAGTCATTGTAATGTTTCTTTCTCTTTCGCATATTTCAAAAAGCGAGCTGCAAACTGGATGCACTGAATAATCTGTATCGATTATGACAAAAAGCATTTTAAATAAAGATGAGCAGCTGTGGCTAATGCTGATCTCTCACCAGTACGTCAGATATGTTTGTTCATAATTTGCGGATATAGATTAGTGTCGTAACATCCAATCTTAATCTGACCAGTCGTCTTCCATCTCACGTAGAATATATCTTTGTTAAATAAATTATCTGGCATCTTGTCAATCGATGCCTCTTGGAGATAATACCCAGGATTTTGACTTATGATTGATCGGTGCATGTAGATGAACTGAAATAGGCGTCAATGCCGACATATGATGTGCAGCCATCGTCCCTAATAGCAACACAGTTTCGATGAAACTGCCAGCACAAAAATCCGCGCTCAAATATGGATATACCAGCAATGCCGATGTGATGTTCGGAGCTTATAATGTACCAACACTTCAATCGGTATGAAAACGAAATCAAATGTGTTCTTCGGTAACACCAAAGTCCTGGTTGAACGAAACTTTTACATTGCAAAATGAATTATTACCAATTAACCACCAAGCTCAATTGGCAAATATCGTGAAGGTTTGTATCTAGATTTGTATCTAATACCGCTTATGCCGGTGCTAGGGGCCGTGTGGTCATATCATCCAAGTTGCCACATGAACAGGTACAATAAAAGCGTACCTGAGATACAACACATATCACGAATCGTTGGATTCTTGGTATGTGCTTTAGAATAGGTTAACCAGAAGACTATTCTGTGAAGTCATGTGACGCAGTCAGTATGTCGGCACCTCTTCCCACTTCCCTTATATGTGTTGTAATTTTTTTCCTGTATATGGCGAGATTCTGCTGGTGGACGTTTCGTCCCCGAGGCCCGCCCCCTGTACAGACCTTTTGGTCTTTGATATATGTTGGCATTTGTGGGAAGTTGATGCTGGGTCGACATCGGGCCTTACAGACTAGTCTTTTGTGTTAAATGCCGTCATTTACATCTGACGACGATACAGCTCACCAATCTCCAATGTACGAGTTGTCACAGCGAAACAGCTCACCAATTACCAGTATACGAGTTGTCAGAGCATTTCCATCATAGCTCTCTAGATTTGTATCTAATACCGCTTATGCCGGTGCTAGGGGCCGTGTGGTCATATCATCCAAGTTGCCACATGAACAGGTACAATAAAAGCGTACCTGAGATACAACACATATCACGAATCGTTGGATTCTTGGTATGTGCTTTAGAATAGGTTAACCAGAAGACTATTCTGTGAAATCATGTGACGCAGTCAGTATGTCGGCACCTCTTCCCACTTCCCTTATATGTGTTGTAATTTGTCATAAAACAGTAAACAGATGCCGTAGACAAGCTGCACATGTCACGAATTTTTCACATTCTTTGCCCTGGCTATTTCACCTTTCTTAATGCCATTTAACGTAAATGCTGATGTAAATTGTTTAGAGTACGTTAATCTTCTACATAAGTTATCACAAGAGTCAGCTCCAACACCTGCCATTATGTCATCATGCCGTGTTTTGTAGAAATGTTCAAATTCTCTATGAATATTAATATGTGAGGGAATCAATACAATCTTATACCTACTCTGGTCTCCTGTTAAAATAAGCAAGACTAAACCAAGTCGTTAATGCCAGAAAATGAAAAAAAATTGCCGGTCGTATCATGTATAAATATCACTACTCCTAACTTACCACTCACATCGCTCTTGAAGATCTCAATAAGCGTTAGCAAAGTCTCAAGTCATTACCTTCCAGAATCACACCATGCTGCGCTTAACCCTACTCGCTGTGTTTGTGTCCGTGGCTGTCGCCCAGACGAAGTTCTGCTGTACACCTGATCAATGGGAGGGCTATATCGGAATGGTTGCAGGCACTGTTCAAGGGAAGACCGCTCACCTGATCAATGTTAGTATGTACACGGGGTGCTGCAACATGGCATTGCAGTTCGTATTCTTTCTGATATAACCGAGAGAATTAATCATGGTATGGTTCTGAGTTTCTTATCATTTAAAATATTGTTTCTCTCTATTGCTTGTATTTGAGGAAACCCTATATGAATACATTATTTTCTGTGATAAAACTTCAGCATAATTGCTAAATATACTTCAACATAACATTTATTTTATATTCACTATCGCCAATGCTGGTTCAATTTTAAAGGGCACTACCAGACTATCATACGACTACACCGACTCGATGATGGCAGCCACTAGCGTAATCACGGTTGACGGAACGATGCAACAGATTAAAATGATCATGAATTACCAGAAGGTAAGCGATAACATTTGACAAGATCCCTTATCCCAAAGGGAGATTTTCTGTAAATTCTGCACTGCAAATAGGCATCCGAGGCGCAAAAAAAAATTCATGTCAACAGCCAAATTAATAACGTGGCTGAGGTGCACATATCACAGGCCCAACTCTTGATCCTGTGATGATTTTTGAGGAATGCAGTCACAATATCGGAAAATCGTTGTCAGTACGCCAGCATTTTGTGCATAAGACATGCATTATTGCATAAGTTCATGCAGAAATGAGGAGACGCACACAACTACCCCCCAGCTCTGAGATACAGAAATCGAAGGACAATAGTTACTTTTGCAAGACATTTAGTGTGTGGAAGTCCGATGGAGTAGCTCGTCCTCGTCATTTTGTTCCTTCTCACTTGATCCCCTTCCCCTCGCACACCACCACCACAACCACCTCTGAGCATATGCTGCTTCATATAGTGACAGAGATAAACGATAGGCCCGGCAGTAGAAATAATTTATTCGAATTGCATTCTCAGTAAGGTTTCGACGAATGTGACGAAGACAAGATATATGGAACTCTCTAAATTATATATGTGACAGGCCCTCTGGTTATGAAGGCTGCTAAACGACTTGATATTTGAGCACGCTAAACAAAGACAATGCCTCAATCCTGACGCGAATAATTTTCAGCAAGTCAATTTGTAGACAGCGTTTCGTATCAATTGACGTAATTTCCATTTAACGCCCGATTTTTCAAAATGACATGATTAGCAATCACGTCGACAATCACGTCCACCATCATCCGATGAGAGGAAATTGTCCATACTGTAGTCCCTGTATTGTTGTTTTTTAACATTGTTGTTTTATATCTGGCTTAGCAGCTTATTTGTTCCTTAGAACATGTGGTTTATTCTGTACTGAAACCATCGTAATTTGGAATCCGCGCAGGGCTTTAATGAGAGCATATACATGCAGTTCCAGTGCAACTGAGTATGAGATATCATATTCCATTTCCCATGGCTTTTGGGGCAAGTACATATCTTTGTATGTCCATTGTTGTTTTATAACATTGACTTCAAATTTACTAGGAGACAGAGACTAAGTTTAGGAATCTTGATATGGCGTTGGTAATCTCATAATATTTTTAAAAGTTTGTTCTTATACCATATTTATCCATGAATCGTAACATGGTTTGTAGAATTTTGCTTGTCTACCCACTTTGATATCATCTGCTGATGGAGGATTTCTGTTGATGCTTGCAAACATCTCTCCAAAAGCTATTTGTGTATTTCTTTGCGGTTTCTTTAGTGAATATCTCTATTTGTTTAGTTTTTTTTGTTTTGTTTTTTAGTTTTTTTGCAAAAATTTAGTTTGATCATTGTATTCAAGTTACATGAAAAAGCTATGCCTGGCGGTGAAAAGGTGTCCTTGCTCCAGCTGATTTTTTTCTTCTTTTTTGTTTTTTCGATGGTTAAAATTCTGCCCGTTGAACTTTTTACAGTAAATCCAGAGAGCCTTGGTTTACCTCGGTAAATGTTGCATACATTTATGTGGATAATGACATTCAACAGTCCAAACGTTTTGATTTATTGTGCAATAGCCGCAATAAGAGCGTTGCCGTCCATCGCAAATGTATGAAGCAAGAATTGCAGTAAGATAATTCTTGAGATATAAACGCTCTGAATTATTACAGTCATAGCTAGCAAGAAAACATTATTCTGCCGTCCCGAAGTCCTTCCCAGTTCCTTGGAGGAATGCAGTGAGAATATCGGCATACGATCATCTAATTTATTGTCTGCACGTCGGCATTTCTCGCACCACCATGCTTATTATTTCATAATTACGATGAATGACGAAAACAGGCGTAATGCGTATAGTTATTTTTATTGAGTATCTAACTGGGCAAATCATCAGTTTGCGATCGCCTTGGGCCCTGCGTAGTAATTTAAACAGGCATTCTACATATTCTGACTTTTCTAGAATACATGTAGGCTATGTCAATTAACATATTTTCAGAATTTGAGGGTCTTAGGCCCTGGATGATGAAAACATGCATTCGTGAGAGTGATCCGACACGAAACCCCTCTGCACAGAAATGCTGTGGAATCAGTGGCGATTAAAGGCTCAAATATTTACCGATTTGATTACATGCAAATTATCTCTTGCAAAAATTTTGCAAAGAAAAACAAGTCACTATAAACATAGATAAATATACATTCATCACATTTCAGAGCAAATTTTAGGGTTCTGATTGGTCGATTGGCCTATTGTATCAGCCCGTTTTGCAAGTCTCAGTTGACCACAGTTGGTATACCAATTAAGAATTCTCGTATACCAATGCTGTCGAGGACGCGCGTGCTCATATACCAACGCAGTCAAGGACGGGCGTGCAACACCTTCAGACAAAGACTGTTTCAGATGAATATGTCTGCGCGAGTTTGTGCGCGCGTGTATCGCCTCAGCCACAATTTGTGTGAGGGAAATTGCGTATTTGCGGACGAAGGTAAGAAATCAATTATCATCGGAAGCTTTCTATAATACATAAACATGAACGACAGAATGCCCGCTAAGTATTTCATCCAGTTTATTGCTCATCGCGAAACAGATGAAAAGGAATCAACGCTGCATGCCAGATTACGGTCTGTAGCGATATTTTTGCGTTACTGGGTATTGAACGTTGGTCATTCTGTCAGGTTGGTGATATATATTACCCCAACGAGGAAAATGACTCTTCAATGTGATAAATTCGTTATACCAGTCTTTTGCGTGGGTATTCAGCCTGGTATTTCGTCTCGAGAATAAATATTTTTCACTCGCCCTGCTGACTTGTGAAAATATTTATCTTCTCGACGAAATACCAGACTGCATACCCACGCAATAGCCTGGTATAACTTATACTACTGGAGTTATTTCAAGGCAATTTGTCTGTATTTTGTTTAATCATATATAACGTTTATGCACATTCGAAATTACTAACAAAACAAACATATCAATTTTTATACAAAGACTGCATAATTCTATGTGCCTGTATATTGTACCACTATCACCTGGATATATTTTGTTATTATTATTCTTAGGTAAAATTGTGACAATATATCATGACGTCACATAACTTACTTTCTCATCGCTTTCTATATAATAATGCGTAGGTTACACAGAAAAGTTACAGGGGTGAGAAGCCTGTGGCACAAAGTTTATTTGAGATATTTGATATAATAACATGAGAATGATCCTCCCAGCGCGCACACACAAACACACACACGCCAAATACAATAAAAGAAAAGTTTCAACAACATACCATTCCCATATCATGAATAACAACAGAAAACTAATGGACTGTATCCCCATCTAATCGGTATCTGTCTAAATCTCGAGTACATTATGTAAAGCTTTCTTATGTGTTGATATGAAGCCAGAGGCCCCCACTTCCGTTTGGAGAGCACCTCATTGTTATTTCTCAAGGCCATGTATATCTCCACGTCTCTCCTCTTTAGTATCATCTGTTTTACTTCATCGAAACTCGGCTTCACATTTCGACATCGGCAGGCGTATATATATTTTTTGGAAAGCAACACTATGTAGTTAATCAGCCATGAATTAACATTGCCCATAATAACTTGGGATACCGAAAGTTTCTCCATGAAAATTACAAGGCCCACCGACCAATTCTAGAGATTGCTCCAGACATCCTTGGAATAGAAACAGTGGAAAATAACTGAATGAAGGTTTCTTTTTCCTGACCACAGAATGTACAAGAATCGGAATCGGTCCCACCCCAAGGTTTCAGAAGATAATTTATGACTAGGGTCCTGTGAATTATTTGATACTGGAAGTACTGCTGCTCGGATTCGTCTGTAGTAATATATATATATTGCTATAAATCGTCGATCGTATTAACACATTTATATTTAATTCCTCTTCCCATTTTTGCTGATTCTTATCAGATTTTACCCCATATTTTTCCAGTAATAATTTTTATACAAATTTTACACACTTCTGTCTAATTAATCTTGTATATATTTCTAGGTCTCTAAAATTTTTGTTAACGGTTTCTGTTACCGTGGGATAAAACCAGATTCCGAGCAATTTAAAACCTCCCGGATCCCAGTTGATTCTATAATGCGGCCAAAGCTTGACTGTACTTCCCTTCCTCCATCCAGTCCAGATAACAGTGGATTTATCTACA
Source organism: Hanleya hanleyi (assembly GCA_036873755.1). Taxonomy (NCBI): domain Eukaryota; kingdom Metazoa; phylum Mollusca; class Polyplacophora; order Lepidopleurida; family Hanleyidae; genus Hanleya; species Hanleya hanleyi. The sequence continues at coordinate 48,467 of JAVTVY010024172.1, forward strand.
TTTAACCGGAGACCAGACGAAATTGCGAACATGTGCAAGAGACCCATGGCTCTTGCAAGTGACTCTCTAGATCCGTCGAGTATAAGAGTAATGTTGTCTGCATATTGCTGGATTTTTATTTCAGAATTTTTATTTCCTGTATTGCGTCATCTTATTTAATATCAATGGATAGTATCTCGGCAAAAAGAATAAAGAGATAAGGAGTCTTGGGTCGACGGAGAAATTCGGAAATAAATCCATTATTGATGACACCGCCTTTTGATTGATTCTAGAAGGTTTTTCTATCCACCGGAGTAAGTCGACGCCGAATTTGAAAGAAACAAGCGTTTTCTCCATATAGTCCCAGGAAACAGAACCGAAAACCTTTTCAAAATCTATTAAAAATAAAAGACCTCGTATTTCATTTTCCTCTGCGTAATTCATTAGATCAAATAAAACCTCCCTTCATAAAACCCTTTGGCGCTTCGTCGATGATTGATGATAAAACCTATCGGATTTTGTTGGCTTTACTAGTAGATATAATTTTATAGTCTATGTTTAGTAGAGATATGAAGTGACAGTTATTTAAGAATTTTCTGTTCTTACCTTCTTTTGGTAAGCATGTAATATATCTTTGTTGCAGGTTTGAAAGTGTTTCTGTTTCAAATTCCTTAATCGTTTGACATGAGCATGCACGTTCATTCAACTTTACGTCGTTCACTTATCACAGTTGTTCGTTAATCATTTGACAGTGTTCATTGACTTGACGTTATTTACTTGGCAAAGCTTTTCGGTGATCGTTTGACAATAGCATGCCATTTCGAATTATGTATTTTTTGCGGCGTTTGACTTCCATACATATGGATATCTTGGCGGTGATGTTGTGTGCATAACCAGTTTCTACAATAATGTTTTGTCATATGTTCTCCCCCAGAAAATAATGTACACAATCGTAGGCACTGTTTGTACCCCAGCCCCGCTAACGGGAGACATGAAGAAGATGTGTGTGCCAGGTAGGTGATACTGTCGTCGTTTAGTTATGAATAAAAATACCGAGCAAACTCATTCGTCTAGACACAACGAACATTATATGATTGTCCATCTGGTGTCGACTGCCCAAAGAGACACGCCTATTTCACGTTCAATTTAAAATGTAAAAAAACACGTGTCGCCCTATCATCATCTGTTATCTACGTTAATACGTACAGAAATTACGTGGAGAGACCCCCTATATTATACGATAGCATTTTGGGGACTTATTTTGTGTATTTAACAACTTGTCGACCCCTGGAATAATATCACTTCATGGGTACACACGAAATATGTATGAAAATTATTGCCAAGTGAACTCAAACAGGTCATTATGGAAGATAGTATGTAGAAAGTGGTATAGATTGGCCAGAAATATACCTGTCCAGAATATCCCAATACTCCAGAAGTGTAGTAGTATAGTTCATCGCAAACAAGACGTGAGGTAGCCCTTTTTTCTAAGAAAAGTAAGTCTGAACATGGGTTACTATCAGTAGATTTCTTCAGATACAGATATAGATATAGGTATTTATCATTCACGCTGTCCGGTGAATATTCAAAGAGGTAGGTCGATGAAGGAGTTCGCATGAAATCATATCGATTGAGAATACTGAGCGTTACGCATTTGAAATTTTTCGAACATCATATCTTGCTGGAATCATTGAAAACTTTTGACCGCTTCTGTCTTGAAGGAAATTAGCCTTGTGTTATGTATACTATGATTTATTCTTTTTATTTGAAATGATAACCTATCATTACATTTCGCCATATGAGCGCATCCAAACGAGAACGGAAGTATGTTGATGGAATGTCGTTTTAAAGAATCTGACATGAGCATTGTTAATTAGAAATGAAACCCAATCTTATCGAAATCTACCCTAGATTATTTGCAAAAATAGCACAGACATGCATTGCTGAATGCGGTACACTCGAACGTGAATACTGATAGCTGATCCTAATAGTCAAAGATTTCATGATATACCCGGTATCACGTCGCCCAATAATACAGTTAACATATTCGTGATTTTGCTCTTGATAAAGAGATTCACCCCACAGTTGTACCGACAGTCATCAGCTCGTTGATCTCGTTCTCATGCATCAGTTTTGAATTGCAAGATATTGCGTGAATATTGCTTTTCAGACAATGCGGTGTCGACTGGCAAAGTCTACTACGGCCAGTCTGGGTCAGGTTTGACAGCAGATACATATATGTTTCAAGGTGGACCGGAGCTCACGCTGTACGCCTCCGTAACTACGACCAACCCATGCCTCCCGATAGGCGCGGTTATGTTCGGCACAAGCAACCAAGGTACGCATCAGTTGGTTTGTTATTCCTCATAGTCATTTCCTATAGCAGGAAATGTATTTCTTCGCACGACCAGTCCGTACAAGAGGACGATAAACATGACAACAATGTTAAATTGAATGGCGAAAACGGTACTCGAATGACCCTCTGCGCTAGCCATTTTATTGCTAAATTCTATATTTTGATACACTCTAATTGAGCTATAGAACCTATATATGTCACCAAAGCCAGCGGTACTGTGGTGAAATCTCAGCAATGAATCAACAAGACGAACATTTACTTAAAAAAAAACAGCCAGTCTCAAGGTGTATTCCATGCCACAAAGATCTCACGGTGAAACATATTCTTATCGAATGCATAGATTTTAAGATTGTAAGAGGTGATTTATATCAAGCGACTACTTTGGAAGATCTTTTTATTCGGGTGAGGGAGGATTGCATCTTGGGTTATTTGAGAAATCGGTTCATTACATTAGTTTTAATGTGTGTATGTTTTAATGCGTTGGATTACTAAGTTATTGGCTTGAGTGCATAGAATTTTGTTTGATCGTCGCTATGTATCTGAAATATTGCTGAACGCGACATTAAACCTTAATTCTCTCTCTCCTGTTTAGAAACCGTTTAATCACATACCCTCTGTGTCTGTTTCGCCCTAGTTGGCATGGTCCAGAGTTATGGATTCGTGAACAGCACGACAGGTATTAAGGACCCCAGTGTATTCACTCCCCCAACAAGCTGTGGCAGCGTAAAGGCTGTGGAAGTATATCCACAGTATAAATTATTTCAAACTAATTTCTTTGTAGCTGTCACTGGATATACATACTACAGAGGAGGGGGACACCAAAATGTCGAACACCATAGTTGTATTGTTGGACAGTATAGTCATTGGAACATTTTGAAGAACATAAACTTTGTATATCGTAGACCACTTAAAGTGATCGTAGGTTTTGTATACACTTCCATGGATAATAATATTCCTGAAGGACTTGCATATGGAGTATACATATCTCGCCTTCTAGCATATGGAAGAGCTTGTCAAAACATTGAAGATTTTAATCACCACAAGGCATTGCTACAAAAACTCCAAGTTCGATAAATTCGGTGATATATACCACTTGCTGATTGCGAACAATATTCATAGTGTTGAAAATATTTGGCGCTTTGCCTTGTAATTTGTATCTAATTCCGCTCAACTCGGGCATAGGGGCCGCGTAAACGGTATGTGAAATACATCTCCGTAGTGTTTATGTGAACCGTCCCAATCAAAGCGTAAATGAGATAATCATCTGGCAGATGCTCAAAAGAACATTATTTCTTTTCAGTCGAACCAATATCGTGACATCACTGTCCGGCACTCTACGGATATTGAATTTTGATACAAATTTGATGAACAGAATATCAGTTGATCTTGTCGGCATCAGTGAAAACTGTTGACCACTTCTATCTTTCAAGTAACTCCAATCACTCGGTTATGGTAATTTAGATGATAATATAATTATTGTTAATGAAACCGGACTTCGGATTATGGACCTTTGGAAACTCTTCGACGACGGCTGTCAAATGAATGACTAATCTGACGCATTTACTGTTCCTTGATGATACATATCAAATCAACTTGCCATCATTTTTCACATTATCTCTCCAACCAATTCATTGCATGTAAAATGTAAAAGGTAAGGATTTGAAATCAATTGGTACTCAACAGTTCATATCCATTCTCCATGCTTTTCAAGTTAGATAGTGCTGAACAGGTCAACTTGTCTTCAGCAAAGAGAATGTATATTTCTATATTCCCTCTCCATGAAGAGCCATGCAGCTGAACAGGTCAACTTGTCTTCAGCAAAGAGAATGTATATTTCTATATTCCCTCTCCATGAAGAGCCATACAGCTGAACAGGTCAACTTGTCTTCAGCAAAGAGAATGTATATTTCTATATTCCCTCTCCATAAAGAGACATGAAGCGACAGACACACAGGCGAAGGTCCTTGATAATAAACTTCATTTTGAATGTTACAGAGAGATGTCTCCATCTTGGATGATGCTGTGGTTAACTACATGAATATGATGATGACCTCAGCTTGAGCAGACCAATGTATGCCATCACCGTGAGAACTCAAACAGCAACACGCGTTTACTGTCAGCATTATTTCAGTGAACTTCGGCCGATAATAAATGGCAATTGATCCAATGTGTTCCACTTCGTTTGACGAAACCGTGTTGGTTTTTGGCGATAAAACTCTCATCAAACTCTTACATTTGTTGGTGTACAATTTCTTTGAAACTACATGTTCTACATGTATTTCTCCACTTTTCAAAATAAGGATTACCTTAGCTTGTTCATAGATATGCATAAGGACCATTAACAACTGTCTGCTAAAGGTACATAGAAAGGTTAATGAAGAATTTCCAAATATCGTTCGAGTTTCAATCTCCAATTTCCTAGAATTTTTCACAATGCGAGTGATTTCGATTTTAGATAAAAATGTTATTACTCTGCCATAATGCCAGTGTCGTTACAGGTATTATTCCAGTAACGATCGCTTGAAGCGAATTTATTTTTCAATCTGAAATAATTTTGAATGATTGATTTTTTTGTAGAAGGCATCATTTATTTTACAGTTTTGTTCAACGATGCTCGGTGAGGGGTTTTTTTCAGACTACAAAATGAATAGAAGAAACATCACCACTCAATGAAGTGAAAAGTTTCATGGGAACGCTGCCTTATTGTTCGACATACTGTTCTAAGGCAAATTCAGATATGCTGTCGGATTCACACTTCGTTCGTTTTCAAGTAATTGCGGGATCTCAAGCAACCATAGTTATTGGTTTATTAGTATGTAATTAGTTGAACACAGATCACAGTTGACCAATGGGATGTTTCCATGAATCGTTTTCTCTTTAACCACGCTTTGTTTTCTCATTTGCGTCAGTGCAAACTATGGCTCGTGAATCAAGGCGTGAACATCGATTACAAATTACTTTTAGAAACGGATATTTCATCCGTACAAGATGCGACGACAACCAATCTGTTTGTTTTGTTTTTTTCTCTAAAGCGCGACGATATGTTAATAAAAAGGTATAATGCTCATGGGTTTCTAAAAAGTTAAAACTGGCCCATAATTCATAAATACTTGAGTGATGTACATATGTTACGTTAGTCGCCGGTGCTCGGTAACGCTGATTTATTAATTCTCGATTTTTCCCCAGAATGAAAACAAAAGAAAAACGCAATAACGCCGATCAGGCCAATCCAGTGTTGAAAATTGGACAAAGTGATTTTCGAAAATCGCGGCTTTTCGTAGAATTCCCAAAAGTGGCCGTTTGATCTGAATCGATAATTAAAACCGAGTCTTAATCTACCTCATCTTCGCATATCCAAGTTGTACACTACACGTGTTGCCTTGACTGAACACATTATCTAATCAGAATACGGGTTTAGTGATGTTATATCTGTCAACTATTCGAAAGAAATTAACATCAATACAACTACTACTTGCCTTATTTGGAAATCACACCGACAAACACCAAAGAAAATCTTCGCTGCACGGTGCTGGCAAGCTCCTATCTTAAATAGCTATATGATACCACATATGTTTCCCGGTTTGAACAATTTACTCTATTCATTAGGTCAAGGTAAATGACGGAACATTTGTGTAGTATTTAACTTTTGAAAGGTGAAGATGAATCTAACTCCACATGTGGCCCCTTTAATGATTTTTGGGCAGCAGTGTTTGTGGGCAGCCAGCTGTGTTTGTGGACAGCATGCAGTGTTTGTGGGCAGCATGCAGTGTTTGTGGGCAGCAATGTTTGTAGTGATCATTTTCCTTCTTCCGTTTTCAATGTCCTTCCAAAATGCTTGAAAATCATTTTCTGCAACGCGACCGAAAGAAAAGAGATCTGATTTATGCATGCGTGAGCCATTGGTAGGTGCCGTTCAAGTACTTCCAGGATAACGTCTTATGTGTGTGGATTTGGAAGTTCTTTACATTTCGTTTTGTTCATATACGGTCAATGGGAGATAACTCCAACACGGAAGAGTTATTAAGCTAGAGCATTTATCTCTCCGAGTATCCACATTCTTGCTGTGTTGGTGTCCATCAAAACAAATTATACACGTGGTAATCTGCGTCGTTATTTTATTACTAATTGTATGACATTAAATGTTGAGTTGCACACATTTGATTACACGAGAACACACAAGAACCGCATTCAAAACTCACACTTTGAAAACATTCGAAATGAAACATGTATTGGCGAGGCATGCACGGACCAATTTAGACCACTCTCATCAAGACGACACAACCTCGAGCACAGATGTTTCCATAATATGTCCAAACCTTGGTAAGTGCTTTTCGTCATCAAGCAACAATAATCTGAAGATAGAAATGTTGTTTACAACCGACAAAGATGTGTATGTTGGGTACTGATGTATGTATCACAGTTGTAATCAGTACACAACAATTAGCGATACGGCCGCTTTACATGAAAATGTAACAGTAAAGATATTGAAAGTGAAACATAAATCAGCAGCTTTGATGCGAACGGTTTTCATCTGCCAGATTCATCTCCCTCCACAAAAAGTTGCCTGACTTGCTTGTGCAGTAATCGATGTCCTATCTATATTTGCAAGTAATTGCATCCTACAGTGGCATTATCCACGGTGACGGTGCAATATGGAAAACATTTATAAAGGGTTGTTTGGTCATATCATCCAAGTTGCCACATGAACAGGTACAATAAAAGCGTACCTGAGATACAACACATATCACGAATCAACCAGAAGACTATACTGTGAAGTCATGTGGCTCTGTCAGTAGGTCGGTACCTCTTCCCACTTCTATGTGTTGTAATTTTTACCTGTATATGGCGAGATTCTGCTGGTGGACGTTTCTGTCCGAAGCCCGCCCCCTGTACAGACCTGTTGGTCTTTGATATATGTTGGCATTTGTGGGGAATTGATGCTGGGTCGACATCGGGCCTAACAGACTAGTCTTTTGTGTTAAATGCCGTCATTTTCATCTGACGACGATACAGCTCCCCAATCCCCAGTGTCCGAGTTGTCACAGCGAAACAGCTCACCAATTACCAATATACGAGTTGTCAAAGCATTCCATCATAGCTCTCTAGATTTGTATCTAATACCGCTTATGCCGATGCTAGGGGCCGTGTGGTCATGTCATCCAAGTTGCCACATGAACAGGTACAATAAAAGCGTACCTGAGATACAACACATATCTCGAATCATTAGATTCTTGGTATGTGCTTTAGCATAGATTAACCGAAAGACTATATCTGTGAAGTCATGTGGATCTGTCAGTATGTCGGCACCTTGTCCCACTTCCCTTATATGTGTTGTAATTTCAATTGTACTACGAAAGCGTACCGATCTACCTCCTTTGCAGAGTAACGAGAAAGTATTTGTAGTAATATTTCTGTGAAATATTGCCCCCCCCCCCCCCTCATGCGACATGACACACAGAACTGTCATGGATTATCAGATTATGAGCCGAAATGTCTCACATTTTATCTCACACAGTAATTTGGAATAGGAAGTCGAAGAAAATCTCATTAGATGGAATTGCTGCAAGCATTATAGGAGTACAACATACAATACAATGATCTAGGCGAACCAAATTACAATTGACGTTGTTCGATCGCAGAAACGGGCCAGCACAAAAATCCTTAATCATATGTGTCAGCAATATTTTACAAATGGATGTTTTGTACTGAGATGCATTTTCCATTGCGTTGTCCTAGGTTTCATTGATATACTTGCACATGATCATCCATGTAAGTTAGAAAAAAGAATACATAATGCTGCCTGTCTAGCTCAAACTTTCCTGACCTTTTTACATATAAAAGTAGTCGGGAGAGAAAATAGCTATTTTCAATGATCGCGAAGATGATTTTCTTGTTGACATAATGATAATGTAGGTAACTATTCCTTTCTAGGTTTTTACAAACCGATTGTTTAATTATTTTCGGATTAATCTAATTTCTATTTAGACGTAGTCAAATGTACCTTTACTGCTGCGCATCACTGAGGGAAGCGACTGATAAGGATGTATCTCTAAGCGCCATGTGAGGTGATTCGGACGATGTGAAGAGGACCAAGTGTATAACAAGTGTATAACCCAAAAGTTTAACACTGCAGTGTTATATTCCGCAGGTTAGCATACACCGTTAGATGAAAAAAAATACCTTATTTTTTTGCAAAATAATGGGGCAATAATAGAGAAGAAAAGCAACTCCGAGTAGGGATGACAATTTCATTCTGTATATTTCGATATTAGTTATAGCATCTTCAGCAGTGAACATCTTCAGCATCTTCAAACAGCTCTATACGTATAGTATATATACAAGGTATAATGTGATCTTAGCCTATACACATATATGAATGGGTAAGCCAGTAATGTCAGTCAGATTGGACAGATATTAAAATGTCATTTTCAGAAAATTGTTGTAGACATTAAATGTTAAGAGATGGCAATATACAAATGTTGTGATTACAGGTGATACAATACACAATCTAATTGATGACAACAATACACAATGAATAAAGTATGGCGATATAGCGCGTATATGTCTACATTGAATATTTCTTCAGATAAGGACTATCATCTTAAGATAATATGGGTATAATTCTCTTGGCAATCCACATTAGAATTGATGGGAATCTACAAATGTTGTAACTTGCAATAACATACGTACGTCAAACGAGCATTCGTTTGTTCTCTCTCCTGAAAACATTTTCCTTGTGGACAGATTTAAGCTAAAAGGAAAATCATACATGCCAGAAACTCGAGGGTTTGTAAGTCTTATGTTTTATAATGGCTATGCGCCAGTTATATTTTCAGTAGAAATAAAGTGTGCTTTTCTCCCCTTTGACTTGTTTTAATATGCTTATTTCTGTAGTTCAAATTTAGTTCTACATGGAAGGTCTACAATTAAAGCAACATGAAAATGGTACTGGAAAAGGATACTAGCGTGCTGATAAGACGTCAACCCACAGACAAGCTGACCATATATATTTGGGTATCGACGTGACGGACCGAAAGAGTTTGGGTCACATTCCAATTTTACCCAAATATTTTGGGTCCTATAGTCGCTATATAAATGATGCAGTGAAGGATATATATCCACCTTCACTGGATTTGAAGGAAACTACAGACAGTCCTACAGGCACATCATATTTAGATCTATATCTCTATAAAAATGAAGCGGGCATTCTCTCTCGTCGACTTTATGACAAAAGAGATGATTACAATTTCGACATCGTAAACTATCCCTTTCTGGACAGTAATATTCCAGTGGGACCTGCATATCTCGCTCAGTAGCATTTGCTAGATCCTGTGTTAAATGTGACGATTTTAATCACAAAACATTGTTGCAGAAACTTATAAAACAGGGCTATTCCACCAAGCGCCTCCACTCAAAGATTCTCAAATTTGGCGATACATATCGCATGCTGATAGCAAAATGCGAACGTAGCGTGCAAGATCTATGGCGCTACGTTTCGTAACTTGTGTCTAATTTCGCTTAACCCGGGGCTAGGGGCCGTATGAACCCATGTACTTATGTACTTCAAGATCCTCATGGTACTCATATGAACAGTCACAATCAAAGCGTGGCTGAGATATATCATTCTTTAGATGACGACTTCACAACGAATATTATGGATTAAGAATACTGATCAGCGATACGGATTTGATATTTTTGGAACATCATGATGTCTTGCCGGCATCATTGAAAACTGTTGACCGCTTCTCTCTTGCAGGAAACAAGCCTATGTTTATGTATACTATGACTGACTTTTCGAATTTGGTGCTAATACTGTTATATGGAATATGGAATAGATCTTTGGATTATGGACGCTGATATTCTCTAATGGACGACGGCTGAATTATGAATGACGGATTAGACGCTTGTAATTTTGACCCAACAATTTTGGCTTCGTCACGTCGGTACTCAAAAATGGTGACAGTGTATATTGAATGCATATTTCTAAAACATCACAAGAACCAAAAGTGATCCCTGTGATGAATTGCATCCCAGCTACGCTTTTATTGTCTGTTCATGTGGAAATATTGAATGACATGACACACGTCACCGGCTTGAGTGGTATTAGATAGAAATATTTCCCGCTGATGATATAATAGCCGCTTTCAGTTGTTCTGTTGGAAAATGATGAACTATGTGACCGAAAGATAGTAAGCATAATGGCGCAAACGAGCGAATATTTATCGAGTGCAAGTTCGTATTTAGAACAAACACCTGTGCAGTCCGACGCCGACAAAGCGCTGCATTCTCCACCATAGTTACAAGTCACAAAACTACAATTACAATGATTTGTTCACCAGCAAAACGTCCACCAGCAGTTTCTCACAGTTTTCAAGCAACAAACTTGAGATAGCTGAAATAGTGCTCCAAGCTCCATAGAAAATCCAGTGTACATGGCTGTGTCTCACTGACATTAGGATGGTCCTTTCTTATACCTGTTATCAGGCTCTTGACATTGGATTATTATTTTGAGCTAAGCTCTAACTGTTTTAATTTTGTCAATAGTTTCATAACCTTTAGATATCCATCCGTAGTATATTTTTAATTTACAGCGTGGAAAACCTTATTTGATTTAAGTAAGTAATTTTCTTGAAAACGATTTTTTGCCTACACACTTCAATAATGACGGCCATGTTTTGGGGGATCAGTCATTACACTGCATGACCCTTAATTGTGCATTCAACAATACAGATTGCCACAAGCCGCGACACTAAATTAAAGCTAACACCACGTCTGTAATGAATTTGTGCGAATTTAAACAATGCTTTCAGCTCATCTGCCAAAACAAACAAAAAATCGCCACGAATCATACGCTCAGGTAAATTGGCTGTATGTTGCCTCAATGCAGAGCAAAACAATCTGAAAAGCTGAAGTTTTTGTCTTTCTAACTGCCCACAATAGCACATATCAATATCCTGACAGATATATACAGACGTGCAGATCCCGTTCTCGTTGGGGTCTCGATACATCGACACCTACAGTGATAAAGCAATTGGGGCAGATAACCTAGTGGGAACCATCGTGATTTTACACAAACTGCGAAAATAAAGGAAATAAACACGAAATACACCGTGTCGTCTTGTGCGTTTAACAATAAATTGCGTCGCAATAAATTGCCTCACAGCATTGCGCGTGACGGTTTTCTTATATGCGTTATTAACCTATTAAATGTGACCAAATCGAAAGTAGCGTTCAACTCGAAAGAGGAAGGATTTAGGTACACACACAAACAAACACACACATAGCCTTGCTCACCAATTCAAGAGCACAGATACACGCACATCGTTATTGTTTCACATATACCAAAATACAAGCCACTCATACTAGATATATGCTATGTAACATGACGACAGAGAATACTCAAAAATGAAGTTTCTATCTCACGTGGTTCGGCCGCAGTAGTATATATAATGCTTTTCGACGCACATTGACCTTTGACCTCAGAAATTTGCATATGACGTCACTTCCGCTTGGTGTGAATGAGGCGTGACCTTTGGACATGTATAGACTTGTGTGTCTGGGGTTTTTTCCCATGCCGCCATTGTGCCCCAAACTGGTGTGTCCAAAATGGCGGCATGCCGCCATTGTACCCCAAACTGGAGTGTCCAAAATGGCGGCATGCCGCCATTGTGCCCCAAACTGGAGTGTCCAAAATGGCGGCATGCCGCCATTGTTCCCTAAACTGGCATGTCCAAAATGGCGACATGCCGCCATTGTGCCCCAAACTGGCGTGTCCCAAATGGCGGCATGCCGCCATTGTTCCCCAAACTGGTGTGTCCAAAATGGCGGCATGTAGAAAAACGTATAAAAGGAAGAGATTTTTAGTGGTTTGGTGTATTCATTGCACTACCCTACGGAGCTCTCTGACCTACCTGCCTGCCTGACCAAATCTGTCTGCCTGCCTACCAGCTTGTTCTGACGAGAAGAGGAGGAGGAGAGAAAGCATGAGACGTGGAGAAGATTTTCCATTGGACCCAGCAGCACCTCCGGTTGAAGTCTTGCCTGAAGACGAGCGTGTGAGTGACATTTATCGACGTCACTGGGCTACCATACGCCATTGTTTTCACCATCACCGTCGTCTATTGGACTTGTATAACTATCGACTGCAGGACCTCACGTATCTGTCTACCTATGCCGAGAACATTTTCACAGACCAGGAGACAGCGTTCAAGTTGAATATGACATTCGGTTACATTTTACGGCACAAGGAGACGGACCAGGTGCGGTATTATTATCCCAGCAATAAGACCTATGTGTTTGACCAGCCGTTCACGGTGACGGATGCGATTTCTCTGGAGCCACTCATCGACCAACTGACTACGTTGGATCCATTGGAATGGGCCCGGTTGCAACGCCCCAATACCAAATGGCTTGTGGAAATGGTGACCAACGTCACATTTTTCGTCACGAAAATGAGAGATCATCTTATCGGTGCTCCTGTACTACTACCACCTTGGTTGCTTCATCGACGCGGACTGTATGCATTAACGCGTGGGGCACATGGGCCCTACAAAGACCGGAAATGTCTATTTCGGTGTTTGGCCGTGCATCTGGACGAGTGTGACCCCCGGGCTTGTGACAGAGTGGCCAATGACTATTGGGAACAGTATTTACAGCAGCAAGACTTGGATCAGCGGCACTTCCGTGGAGTCCCGTTCAAGAATTTGGATGACGTGGAAACACTGTTCAATATCAATATCTTTGTATACCGATTACGATGCGAGGAGGATACATTTGTGGCTGAATTGGTTCGTCGTTCAACAGAACGGTATGCTTCTACGATGAAAGTCAATGTCTTCGACGACAATGGCGTGAGTCATTTTTCGCTGATCTACAATATGAGCCTGTACGCCCAGTCTGAACCCATGTACTTCAAGATCCTCATGGTACTCATATGAACAGTCACAATCAAAGCGTGACTGAGATACATCATTCTTTAGATGACGACTTTACAACGAATATTATGGATTAAGAATACTGATCAGCGATACGGATTTGATATTTTTGGAACATCATGATGTCTTGCCGGCATCATTGAAAACTGTTGACCGCTTCTCTCTTGCAGGAAACAAGCCTATGTTTATGTATATTATGATTGTCTTTTTGAATTTGGTGCTAATACTGTTATATGGAATATGGAATAGGTCTTTGGATTATGGACGCGGATATTCTCTAATGGACGACGGCTGGATTATGAATGACGGACTAGACGCTTGTAATTACAGTTGTGCCCAATGCCATCGGGTGTTTCAGCACTCTTGGAACTTACATCAACACGAGAAGATTTGTGACAACAGTGTGAAGCGAAAATTTCCTGGTGGTGTGTATCATAATACGCCTACTATTTTCGAGGAACTGGCCGATGAGGGTCTGATCATACCGGAGGAGGACGGTTATTTTCCCTACCGGGCGTGTTACGATTTTGAGGCCCTGTTGGAGCCCATGGGCAGTGGACGCAGCGCCATATTCCCCTGAGTGTGAGTATTTCCAGCAACGTACCTGGCTATGACGCTGCACCGGTCTGTTTCGTGTCTACCGGGGATTCCCATGAGTTGATCACCCGCATGATGGAGTATTTAGAGGAAGTCAGTGCGGCCAGTACGGAATTGTTGGTGTCCAAGTTCCAGGACGTACTGGACCAGCTGGACGATCGGATTCCTATACCGGGTGTATCGTTTAGTGACGATGAAGAGTCCGAGTCCGAGTCGGAGACGGAGTCGGAGCCGGAGCCCATGCAGTCGCAGGATATGCCTTTACCGAAACCGTATGCGGAGAAATTGAAAGCGCGCTTCCTACAATACCTAGGCCAGTTACCGGTGCTCGGTTTCAACTCGGGGCGATATGACTTGAATATGGTGAAGGAATTTCTCTACCCCTACTTGGCCCAGGCTAATACCATCAAGTCCGTCATCAAGAAGATCAATAATCATATGGCCCTCACTACCACATCACTTCATTTCCTGGATGTACGGAACTACTTAGCTCCTAATTATAGCTATGATCAGTGGGTGAAGGCGTATGACTGTGCACAAACGAAAGGGAGGTTCCCTTACACGTATGTATCGACGCTCGACCGTTTGGAGGAAACACAGTTGCCACCCCGGGATGCGTTCTTTGACGATTTGAAGCAAGTGGAATGTCCGGAAGACACGTACCGGGAACTACAGCAGGTATGGAACGATCAACACATGCAGACCTTGCGAGATTTCCTGATATGGTATTATAACTTAGATGTGGTTCCTTTCCTGGACGCGGCGGAGAAAATGGTTCAACTCATTCGTCGTGAGATGCACGTCGACATCTTCAAGGAGTTTACCGGGTCTGGCGCTTCGCCATCTTTTTCAAGAGTGTCCTACGTACTTCTCGCTGATACAGCAAAAAGATGCGGACATGCATGATTGTCTAAAGCAGAACATTGTCGGCGGACCTAGTCTTATTTTTCACCGTTATCACGAGAAGGACGTCACTACTCTCCCCGGTGGAAAACCCTGTGCTAAGATCATCGGTTTCGATGCCAATGCCTTGTACCTGTGGTCTCTGGCCCAACCTATGCCCAGTGGACATTATACACGTTGGTTGGCGGAAGGTCAGCATTTTACACCGCAACGCACTCCCTACAAGCATCTGGCTGACCAGTGGTTGGATTGGGAAGCCTATCGACGGGGAATTTATATACGTCATCAGACCAACGCCACAGAGAAGCGCATAGGAGATCGTCGACTCCCCGTCGATGGGTTTGCCCTGGTGGGTAGGACACCGACCGTATTTCAATTTTACGGTTGCTATTGGCACGGCCACGAATGCCATTTCAGCGCTGGACGCTTCAACGAACGACGTGGAAAAACACCGGAAGAATTACGGGAAGAAGTGCAGGAGAACGGCGATTATGTGAAAGAGAGAGGATACCATCTGATCGAAATGTGGGAGTGTGAATTTCATACCATGTGCCAGGCCCTGTCCCATTTACGGCGTTTCCTAAAAGAGCGCGAGTACCCGTTGAGCCGTCGGCGACTCCTGAGTCTGCCACAGATGTTCGACGCCATTCGTTCGGGGGACCTCTACGGCTTTGTCGAATGTGTTGCATGTTCCCGACACTCTCAAGCCTCTCTTCGCCCAGTGCCCTCCCATCTTTAAGAACACGCTGGTGGGTCGGGATGATATTGGAGACACCATGGGGGCCTATGCTGAGCAACACGAGTGTTTGCCTCGACCTCGACGAATGTTGATTGGCAGTATGTGGGCAGAGAAAATCTTGCTGGGCACTCCGCTGCTACAGTGGTACATGAGCCACGGTCTGGAAATTACGAAAATATACCAAGTGATACAGTACGTACCCAACGCCTGTTTTGCGGAGAATGCCGACATTGTGACGTCAAGACCCGAGTAAGGCCATCATCGGTGAATCGTGGAAATTGACGGGCAATGGCTATTATGGGAAAACGGTCACGAACCAGGATAAGCACGTGAACGTGAATATCTGTACTACTTCACAAGCCCGCAAAAAAGTGAATTCTCCACTGTTTCGGTCCGTGGAGGTCATCGATGACGACACGTATGAAATCACTTCAGCTAAAAAGACTATCCGTTACAACCTGCCCCTGCAGATTGGATGTATGGTATACCAGGTGGCCAAGCTGAGGATGCTCCAGTTTCTATATGATTTCATGGGTGTGTATTTTAATCCATCAGACTGGCAACTCATGGAGATGGATACGGTCTCTAATGCGGATTGGGAGTCCCTGGTGAAACCTGAGTTACGTGCACAGTATGAAGCGGAACGGGACCAGTGGCTACCTCGACGTGACCATTACCAGTACGATAAGCGTACGCCGGGCCTCTTCAAACTGGAGTGGAGTGGGGATGCTATGATTGCTCTCTCCTCCAAGACGTATTACTGTTACGGGGGAGACGAAAATAAGTTTAGCTGCAAAGGGGTGAACCGGCGCGATCCCAACATTGACAAAGCCTTGTACCTGAACGTGCTGCAAAGCCAGGCCAGTGCGAGTGGGACTAACCGAGGATTTCGGGTGGTGGACCACCAGATGCGGACGTACATTCAGCAACGAGACGCCTTTACTTTCTTTTACCCGAAACGGAAAGTCCTTCCCGATGGCATCAGTACCACTTACTTGGACTTGTGAACAATTTCGAACACTATATGACTTTTGATACACGAGTTAAAAACTGTAAAGTCAGGACGGCCGAGTGGTCTAAGGCGCCGGTTAACTGTGCTGGTCTGCGAAATGCAGAACGTAGGTTCGAATCTTACTCCTGACAGATTTTTTGTACATACCACTTGTATTCTATTGTACATACCACCTGTATTCTATTGTACATAGTGTAACCCCTTCTTGTTCACTTAAATAAAAAAAAAGTCAAAACCATCATTTTTGTGTTTTTCATGAATCTTTTTTCATTGAACATCAATGAACGTCAGAACAACAACGTCATAACAACAACGTCATAATAAAAAAACAATAGTACTGCGCGCAGTGCATTGCATTAAGTTAACCAGAGAAATGGAGCATGCACATTAAAACGAGAGGCAGTCCAGTCATAGACGAGTACATCACGATCTTCGGCTTGACAATAATCATCAAACATGTGTACGATCGTTTACATAGAATGTCCTCTACTAGGGTGAGTGAGACAAAACACACAGTACTGTCCGCACACACTACTCAAGGGTCCTTGTAATCTTTGAGTATTCCAACGCCACACTGTAGTAGATACGTCCATGAATTTCACTAAATCGGGATGCAGGGGTGCAAGTCCGTAGGAATCAAAATATTCGCCTTGGACTAGGGTGTCCACGTACACAGCCACCCAATGTTCACCGGGTCGAGACCCAGGGGCTGTATTCAGGATGTAGGCTGCTGGGGTAGTGGAGTGGGTGGGAAACACATTGCGTGGAAACACATCTCGAAAGGGTACCCGAGGATCTCGCTGGAGTATGTCCATCAGCTGCTCTGTATCCATGACTCTAGCTGGCGTAGTCACACAGCACGTTTCTTTGCTGATCCACGCTGATGACGTTATCAAACTCGGCGTAGCAAATCACGTTAATGGTCTGGGCTAGAGCGACGGCGAAACGCAGTTCCAGCCGTAGGTTTCCTTTCTTGAGCAAGGCCAGTTGATGATCGTGTTCCAAGGTGGGGGTGAGGTCGAAGGCGAACAACGTGTACCCCTTCATAAGTCTCGTCGAGTGATGTTATTTCCTTCGTCCTGGTTGTTTTGTCCTGTGGCTGTAAACAGGTTCAGGTAGCTCCGCACATAGTTTTGGTTACCAAAATCCGGTTGTAATGGGTGGGCTGGAATTTGATGGCCGGCCACGTGCAGTGCCAAAAAGTTGGGGTTGAAATGTTGAAATTAAAACGGATTCTCACTCCACTGTCCATTGAAAGCGGTGTTGGTCACACACGCCAGCGTAAGACGTTTAGGGAGATCCCCTAGAAATAAATTTTCACGATTGGCCATCATCGTACCTGCTGGCACAGAGAACACCTTGGTCTGTACGCGTCGGATGGGGTACAGGGCTGGTTTTTTCGATAAGGCTTCCATGTGACTCAGCAACACCCCCTGTTGCAAATCCACCGTGCGGACAAACAGGGCTGCATCTTCAATGATGATCTTGTAATTGGGAGCATCTCCATCGGCCATTAAGGCGAACATGGGTGGGGAACGGATCAACTTGATCTTGATGGATACACCGTTCATCATGTAGCGGTCTTGCAGGAACAGATCGGCGTGCAGTCGTCCCATCATATCGACGGACTTGCTATTGGTTGTCAACTGTCTGCGATGGCCGAACCCATTATTGGTAGCGGTGACGCTATTCATGTATCCGGGTGTATCCCTGAAGTACAGCGCGGCTTGCAAGTGTGATTTTTTGGCATCTTCGCCGTACGACAACAGCGTCTCCATGTAGGCTCGGTACGGGTACGTATTGGTGGACGTGCTGATGAGTTTATCGTTCAGACCTATATCCACCTGTTGGAACAAGGAGTGCAGCCAAAGATTCACCGGGCCTACCACCGCATCGTTCCCGATGGGGTCCCCGGCTGCGTCCACTATTTTGGCTTTCACGTACAAGTAGGTGTGGGCTAAATCCAGGTAGGCCGTATCTTTGTTTTCAATGGTAAATTCCAGGGGTCCCGACCCCGTCAGACTATCCAGGGGTCGATGTTCTACCCAACGTCCTTCGGCCACACTGGTCTGGGTGGGTGGAATAGTCCACAAATCCAATTCACTGTTGGTAGACGGACACGACTCGGAGTGAATGAATGCCATTATGCGAAGATGTCTCTCCTGCTCTTCTTCTTCTTCTTCCGGGGTGTGCGTCGTCGGTGTGTCTGTCGTCGAATGACTCTTCGCTGTACCCGTGGTTGTCTTTTAAGGGCTTTGGCGATCAAGACGCTGCCTGCTTCTTTAGCCCGTCGTTTGAAGGCTTGTCGGGGTGCTGTGCCTCCCAAGACATCACCGGCCACGTCCAATCCACTGCGTACCGCTTGTTTACCCACCGCTTTGACGCCCCGTGTCACCAAGGGTAAGAACGTTTTGACGATGCTGCCCAGTATGTTACCCAATCCGTGACCTCGTTGCATGCGTGCACCGCTAAAGATGGGCAAGCTCCCGCCCGTTTGTTTCTTGTAGTAGTCGGCATAGCTGGGCGTATGGCACTGGTAAGGCACGTACATTATACGAAGTGAGGAGAACGGGCTTGTCGGAAATGAAGTGTCAGCACCACTTTCCCTCGTTCGAATGCGACCAGGTGTCCCGTGTCATCTCTTATATCCACCGTGATCGTGTTGATATCGGTATGTCGTACGGGTAGGTAGAGTATATGGTTGAAACTCTGGTTGACTTGATCGCCATACTTCTTTCTAATGGGGACCACCCGTAACAGAGGTGTGTTCACATCGCCCACAATATGGCTGTCCACTGCGTCCGAGTAGACGTAGAGTCCGTACATACCTACTTTCATATCCATCACAACATCACCGTTGTCGGTGGTGGGCCCCGTGTAGACGCTGTAAGGCAGACCTAACATTTGCTGTAGTGTAGGACTGAGTTTCACACCCACGTTGGGGCTGAGCAGGATACAGGACTTGTCGTTGTGTGCGTTGATATCGAAGATCACGTGATTCTTGAAGGGGTAGGCTTTCAGGGGTCTTGAATTATTCGTCACCTCCCGTAGAGACTTGTACTGCAACAAGGTGAGCAGACCCTCTATGAACGTCTTGGGCGTATCGTATTGGCCTTCGGGCAGAGTGAGTCGGTGTACTTTGCCTTCGTATGTCACTTCGTACCATACTTCTTGGTCTCGTACGTTGTACCACGAGTAAGGGTATTGAATATCCACCAGTCCACATTCCCACCGTCCAGGTAAATGCAACGGTTGTGGTAATTGGGTCACGTACTTGGCCAAGGTGTTGTCAGGAAACACATCGAGTGAACTGTTACTGGGCAACGTGAGATAAAACATAACGACTGAACTTTCTGGCTTCTGCACCGGGCTTTAATAGGGCTCCCAGGTCTTGGGCGGCTGACCTCGGCGTCGTGATCGTCGCGGCGATTTAGATCTGGGGGGTTGCAGGGGATGGCGTGGTAAAAGGGGTGACGAAGTAGGTGCCCGTCGTTGTGGTGTTTTGGGAGGTGACATCGGTGCCCAAGAAGAGGAAGGTGGTGGTGGTGGTGGTGGTCGTCTACTCGTCGAGGGCTGCTGCATAAAGGTCCAACGGTTAGGATTCCCTACCAATTCTCGAGGGACGTGTGTGTCTTTCAACCCCTGAGCAAAGGCTTCCCAACCCGGTGGATTAGAGTGTTTGCGAGAACGTACCGTATCGTTGATCAGATCGGTGATATGAGACCCCGGCACCGCTTGGTTTCCAATCAGCAGCTGCCCCTGGTCGGTCCAACCCATATCGGGATTCTGTTTCACCCGGTCCAACAATAAACGAGCCTTGGTCTTGAATGCTTTAGGGACACTGGCCAACACTTCCTCTTCCAGCTGAGGTGAGGATGAGGGTGGCGACGGTGTGGGTGTGGGCGCTGCGGATAGTAGGGGTGGTGTACTACTACCCCTATATTGATCCATAAACGTCTTGTACCGGTTCAGCGTGTGATGGTAGAGTTGAATTTTCTCGTGATCGGGTAGTCGACGTTGGAGTATACTATTCATCTCTTCATCCAGAGACTGCAGTTGTTGCACTGTGGCAGGCACGGGATAGGGTGATTGCAAACTCTGTAACAGTCGAGGTTCGACCAGCATCATTTTTTTCGTATGTTCCATGACGTTAGCGTCCCAAGATGGAGCCTACTAACGGTCCCATTACGGTAGCGGCTAAGGGTGCGAGGAGTGCGCCGAGAAATCCACCTCGCTGTAACACCTGTTTCTTTTTCTTGACACTGCCCGTCTTCTTCACCAGTGTTCGGAGACCCGTCTTGTGCCGTTGCAATTTCCCTTTCTGCAGAGGACTGAGAGGAACATTCCCTTTTAACACATTATGCGCCACTTCACACAAACACCGTACCAAGTCTGGGTCCGTGCCGCGCACCAGGGCCCGGCCCACCTCCGGTGGCGCGCTGCGTAATACGCGGAGGGCCGGCGCGTGCTTGCGTATCCGTGCAGACATGATGAGGAAGTGAATGCTAGAGTGGATTGTCTTCTTCTTTTATTTGGGTGTGTACACCGTCTGTAACTCACCGGGAAAAATGTGGGTGCGCAATCGAAGTGCCGAGGGTGTGTCTTGTTTCAAGTCGATGAGTAGATACCCGTGAGCCCCTTGGGTGGCATCTTCAAAGGCTTCCCGCACAAAGGCCGTGTTTTTAGGGTACATCTGTTTTGCCAGGTGCATAATTTGTGATGCGTCTCTGGGGTTTTTGAATAAGACCACATACTGCGCATTCAAACTAATGTTCCTGTGCTCTTTGTTCTTACTGAAGAGATTCTGGACGATGTAGATGATGCTCACCCGACGATGATGGCTTCCTTTGGTAAAGAGACGGGTGATTCGACTGTCCGTTCGGTCATGAGATCGTCTACCACGACCAACGTGTCTTCTGGCGTATCCTCGGGGGGTAATCCTTCCACCAAGGTGAGTCCAGGGAGGCGTGCCAGTTCCTCGTCCGACGGTTGCCAAGCTCTATAACACCACAGGATGTGAGCCACGGGAGGTGAAATGAGGGCTGACCCGTGTTGGATCAGGCGTTGAACGAAGTGTGTTTTCCCGACCCCGTCGGTCCAGCGAAGAGACACGTGAAAGGATGCTGCCACCGAGGATCCATAGCGTTTTTTTTTATTTGGTGATTTGAGGTTCAGACGGAACGTCGACGTGGATCCCACCGGGGGTCGTAGTCGAACGGGTACCGTTGCCGTGGTAAACGTGATTCACCGGATCCCACTCTAAGTGTTAGCGTCGTGGTGTTGGTGGTGGTGAGTGGTGGTGGTGATCTGGTGGAGGGTTCGTGGCTTCTGAGGGTAGATACGGGGGAGGCTGGCGGGGTGAAAAGAGCACTAGACCGCGTCGTGGGCTGGATGTGTGGTGATATGGTCCGTAGTCTCAGGGTTGATACGGGAAGGGCTGGCGGATGAACAAGAGGACTAGACCGCGTCGTGGACTGGGTATGTGGTGATCGCAGCGTCGTAGGAGAGAGAGTGGTGGTGGTGGTGGTGGTGGTGGTGGTGGGTGATTGCACTTGACGTTGAGACCCCGGTGGAGCAGCACTTGGACGAATGGTGGAGAAACAGGATATCAGGTACGCCAAATCGTAGAACACTCCTCCAAATAAGGTACCCAGAAGCACTACTAAACACACCACAGTACCGACTTGTCCTTTTCGAGTCCGTAACAGTAAGGGTAGATGTGCACTATCCATGGTACAACCCTACACTGAAGGGTGTAGGTGATGTGAGGTAGAATTTATAGTCGTTTCATGTCACGGCCTGACACCCAGGAATTAAACGAACTGGGCCAACCTTGCCATTTGACGAAATGATAGGGGATGCCACGTCGACGTTCCGTTTTCAAAATCTTTTCCACCGTGTAGTAGTCTTTCCGTGTTTTCACCACCGGTTGTAATTCTGCCTCGTAAAACGTGCCTTGCAGTGTTTCTCCTTGTAGATCTTCCAGTTGATAGACGTGTGGATGTCGAGGCTTATGGCGAACGATGACAAAGTGCTCGTCACTCCAGTTGGGCAAGTAACTTTTCTCAAATTGCCCTTTGACTTTACTGATCCGTACCACATCTCCGCGTTTGTAACGGGGTGACGTGAGTGGACTGGGGTCTATCGAGTACAGCGTACGGCGCACTTGATGTTCGTTGCGTTCTGTCACATCGAGGGGAGCTCGCTGGAGACTGCGATGATAGGCTCGATTGTACCCTTGGACGTAGTACATCGATGTACCGTCGGGTGTTTTTGGCGGTAAAATACTTGTACATTCGTCCTTTGAAGGTGCGATTGAATCGTTCCACCACAGAGGCTTTGGTCTCGTTGTACGTATGGAAGAAAAACACCTTCTGTTTCTTAAGAAAGGCTTGAAAGTGACGGTTGAGAAATTCTGTGCCTTCATCCGTTTGCAAATAGACGGGTTTGCGTCCCGTCTTGAAAATCTGCTGGAACGCCCGTACCAGATTCTCTCCTGTTTTGGTCCGGATGGGCAGTACCCATGCGTACTTGGATAAAATATCGATACAGGTTAACATGTACCGATGTCCATCATTGTGGGGTGCAAATCGACTCATATCGACCAAATCAGCCTGCCATTGTGCGTCTACGCCTCCTACGATGACTCGGTTACGGCGAAAATGTCGTCGGGCTGCTCGATGTAAGCTATAAGTGTCTTGGGTTTTTAACCATTCTCGAACTTCAGTTCGACTGATGCCTTGGGAATGTGCAGCTCGAGCGAGCGCTCCCACAGCGCTATAAGCGGCTGGACTGGTAGGGTTGTAATACAAATCTGTTAACACCTTGTTCACAGTGGTACGCCACGTAGATTCCTGCCGCCCCGCTGTTCTCATTCCCTTTCGGGTGCCTGTCTTCCTACCCCTCATGTGGGTGCCCCTGGTGTGGGTCCCCATCCGGGTTGCGCTGTGGTGTGTTCGCTTCATGAGTAGACACTGACACTCTAGCCTGTGTGCACCCTATAGATATAGTACTTCATCGACAATGGGGATTACTTTTTCCAAGGCTGTCCATAGATCAGGGTCCAGAGTAAAACCACCTCGCTTCAGACAGAGGATTCGAGCAAAATAGGGACCGCGGAAAATGTAGACGTCGTCACACAGGTGAATGCTATCACCGTCCAGGTCACCCAACAACATCCGTTTCAAGGTAGTCCAGCCTTCCGGTGACAAAGAGACACGCGCTGGTTCAGACGCACACCAACACCTACTGTCGTCATCGATGAGCTCCACTCGTTTGGGGTACAACAATAGGGTGCAGCCAGGTGTAAGAGTGCGGGTGGCCACAGAGTTCGCGTCGGGGTACAGTAAGTCGTGGACGTCGGCGATAATAGCTTTCAGCGCCTGCCATAATGCCGGACGGAGTATGATAGAGGAACCACCACGCTTTTCTAACCGGGGAAAAAAAGAATCATCTCTACCACTTCGTAGGTAGACACCTACTCCCACGTGCATGAAATCGACTTCGGGCTCTTTTCCCTGTAACAACCGTGTCAATAGAGTCCATCCTGCTAGGGTTAAACATAGCTTCACCTCTCGGGGATGTTCTTCGATGAGCTGCAGTTGATGGTCATAGACGATCAGGGTGACGTGGGGCGTGAGTTGGAACAAGGCAAGCTCCCCAAGTGTTCCGTGCGCTGCCATGGTGGTGAATGACAAAACACCGACGAGGCAGGCCTGTATATATCGAAGGGTCCACTTTATGGTTTTTTTCTCTCCTTCGTGAAAGTCCGTGATCACTCGGTAGTGTCTATTAAAAACCCTAGTCCGTAGCCGTACACGTTATAGTTTGTTTTTTTTCGTGCCTCTCTCTATCCGTACCCGTATACGTTATAGTTTTTTTATTTTCCCCTACCTTCGTGAAAGTCCGTGATCATTCGGGCTGTAATGTTATAGAGATAGGAATGGGTTTTAACCTGGGAATTGGCCATAGACAATTTTGTGCAAAATGTGAGGATTGAAAATTAACCCAGGAAGGTATGTGCGCGCGGACGTCGGCGAAGAGACCAATCAGCGACGCGTACATCAACCCTAATGTTATAGAGATACGCAATGATTTAACCTGGAGAATTGGCTATAGCCAATTTTGTGCAAAATGTGAGGATTGAAAATTAACCCAGGAAGGGTTGTGCGCGCGGACGTGGCGATTCTTCGCCGACGTCCGCGCGCTGGCTCAGACCCACAACGAAAAAAAATGTTTCAGGGCCAACCCTAATGTTATAGAGATAGGAATGCATTTAACCTGGGAATTGGCCATAGGCAATTTTGCGCAAAATGTGAGGATTGAAAATTAACCCAAGAAGGGTTGTGCGCGCGGACGTCGCGATTCTTCGCCGACGTCCGCGCGCTGGCTGAGACCCACAACGAAAAAAAATGTTTCAGGGCCAACCCTAATGTTATAGAGATAGGAATGGATTTTAACATGGGAATTTGCCATAGTCAATTTTGCGCAAAAAGTGAGGATTCTGCGGGGACCCAGCAGGCATGACTCGCGCCTAAATTAGACCAATCAGCGACGCGTGCATCAACTCTAATGTTATAGAGATACGAAAAAATGTTTCAGGGCCAACCCTAATGTTATAGAGATAGGAATGGATTTTAACATGGCAATTGACCATAGGCAATTTTGCGCAAAATGTGAGGATTGAAAATTAACCCAGGAAGGTATGTGCGCGCGGACGTCGGCGAAGAGACCAATCAGCGACGCGTACATCAACTCTAATGTTATAGATATACGCAATGATTTAACATGGGAATTGGCTATAGCGAATTTTGTGCAAAATGTCAGGATTGAAAATTAACCCAGAAAGGTATGCTACGCGCTATATTGGCCAATCAGCAGTGCAGAACAAGAGCCAATGAGCTATCGATAAAAGAGCCAATGAGCTATCAATAAAAAGAACCAATGAAGGAGC
Organism: Hanleya hanleyi; assembly: GCA_036873755.1. Lineage (NCBI taxonomy): Eukaryota > Metazoa > Mollusca > Polyplacophora > Lepidopleurida > Hanleyidae > Hanleya > Hanleya hanleyi. The sequence continues at coordinate 73,940 of JAVTVY010024172.1, forward strand.
ATCGCCCCCGTTGAAACAGCCAATGAAAATCTACTGTAGTTTCAGTATAAAGCCAGCGGCAGCGTGGGGAAGCGTCATTCAAATCACATTTTGCCAGACGTGAAGAGCTATAGACCAAACAAGAGAAAATCATGAACAACAGGGTGGCTAAGATGTCGACGACAAAGGCTTCGGGGCGAATGGTAGAGGCGAGGAGGGAGAGAGCCGAGATGGTGAAAGCCGTTAAAGACTTTTGGCTCGGAGAAATTCAACAATGGTGCGAACAAGTCAACAACAACTTCTCACGGGAAACAGGGACAATTCTCAACGCCCTCATCGTCACAGCAAGAACGTTATCGGATGAGGAGTGGTTGATCCATCTGAAAGCGGCCATGGACGAGTTACATCCACCACAACAACAACAACCTCGTCCACAACAAGTCCAGCCGGAATTCGTCGACATCGGTGAAATTCCACCAGCATCGTTTTTAGACGATGTGCCCATCGATGTCGATGACCAACAACATCAACATCGTTACCGGCTGGAACCTGGCCGCTACTTCTCCGTCAGCAGTTTGGAGTAGACAGGAAAACTCCCCCTGAATAAAACAGGGTAAACAAATTGACCTTAACGGCCCTTTTCAGGGCCACCGCAATCTACCGAAAGGGGAACTTCTAACTTGGCACATTCAATTCAAATCAGGTCCTACATGGTGAATCTCCTCTCCTCTATATTCTATGATTACCAATCTCCAACTCCAAAAAAACAATCCCTGCCCCTCAACGGTCCTTTTCAGGGCCAACCCCTAGCCTTCCAACACACAGTTTTCCTCTCAGTGTTCAGGGCCAACCCATGCAAAAAAAATTCAGGGCCAACCCCTAGCCTTCCAAACACAAAAGACCCTTTTCAATTTTCAGGGCCAACCCTTGCAAAAAATGTCCCTCTTCTCCCCCCTCTATGATTTTTACCAATCTCCCTGACCTCACCAAACAAAATTTTTACACTCGGCTATTTCCGGGCCACCTCGGTAGTACTCAATCTCCTCACCCTCTCTCATTACCCATCTCCCCCACAACGAAAAAATTTTTTTTACACTCGGCTATTTCCGGCATTATTCGGTTACCGTACATTCATACTAATACCTGGGCGCTGTTAGTAGGAAGTTTTCCATTGACTGAGTGTTATTATGTTGTTGGAAGATATCTTCTAGCACTCGGTCAAACCGTTGGCATTAGAGTGCGGTGACATCTGCTACCACTTGTGCTGCTTCGTCGTGTTGAATATCGCCGCCCTGTACCGGTTGGTGTTGTTCATCTATGAATAGGTCTTGTCATACATTATCCAGCCAATCTTCATCGTGTACCATATCGATGAAATTCTTCTCTACCGGTTGTAGTTCATTATTTATCCCTAGCTCTTGTAATAGGTTCTCAATGGCTCCATCAATATCCATAGTTTCAGCCATAGCCATGATGTAGTTGTGAATGACTGGGGAGATACTGCGCACTTTTTATAGTCTAACCGTAGAGCACGCGCATGAGCGCGCGGACGTCAGCGAAATCTCTCCATCAAAACCTTGTGCTGGCTCACGTTCGCAGAAATTTTGTGTTTCTTTTCCAATTTTAAATCGGTGTCATTTTGCAATAAATGCGAGTTGACGTATAAAATTTATTTCAAGTTGAACTGGGGCAACTGATCGTGTAGCGTTGAAAAATTTAGAAGGCTAGCGGCAGACTAAGCCGCTATTTTTAATGATTTTATCGATTTTTAGACCCGTAACGTTATGGGTAGGGTAGTGTGGAAAACCCGGTACACTTGAAATAAATCGGTTTACCTCGGTAAAAATACGTCAGGTATGTTCCTGACAGCCTTATAATGTCACCCTGAAAATTGCAGCCGGTTTATTGAAAGAAAAGTAGGAATTTTTATCCTATCACACGGGCTACGGTAACACAGCACTACACAGTCTGCAGGCAAATGTGAGTACAACTATGCGTGTCAATGGGCTGATACAAGATCATAAAACGGGTAGCGAAACAGATTCCCAGTCTTTGTCAAACCGGCGACGTCCCCGATTGGAGGTGTGTCCCCAGTATGAAGGTGTGTATTCATATAAATGTCCCCGCTTTTCGCCTTTTGTAAACGCAGACACACACACGCACACACACACACACACACGTCACTGGAGTAACCGCTGAGGGTGGCCAATATAATTGTTAGTCTTGTTTCCATGGTGACCACGGTAGCAACGAAAAATATGAAAGATGTGGGTATACATTTTTCCAGATAATATTCGCGTTGATGATATCATAATCTTGCATCATTTGATACACTTATGAGTCGCCCAGTGTCCGAACCATGCATCTGTTAATTCTCAATAACATTCGCTTAAATAACATTCCTATACATGTACGTGAGCCAGAATCCGTTGGCGCTAATAACAATTTCATTGAGATATTCCACCCTAACTTTTCCACCTTAACAGAAGACAAATGCAGTATGAACCTGTCTGAGTATATAGCTGATCCACTTGGATTAATATCATTCCATTTTGATAATCTTCTGAGCAAAGTATCATTGAAAATTCAAGATGGCGGCCACATCAGACATTTCGTAAATTCCGCATTTTTATGTTTATTTTATTTAATTTGGGTCATTCATCTCGAATAAAGTTAATTTTTAAAATTAATTTATTCCGCCGAATAATTGACTGGAGTGGTTTAGCTTCTGTCATAACAATCGTGCAACCAATGGCAAAGCTGCCATACTCCAAATGCCTTGGGACAAGACTAGACGAACTACACGCTTGTATTTGAAACAGTCGTATATGATTGACCACCCAGCCAGCTGGACGTGTTTAGCAGGAGCTCAGTGGAAGATAAAAGTGCATTGGAATGTTTTTCAAGTTCAGTTTATTTATTTGTTTTACTAAGCATAGAGTATTGAGATAATTATCTAACAGTGTTGTGACAAAGACAGACAAGGAAGTATTCACTTATTTGGAAGAGAAAAGAAGCGTCAATTGGAAGTCATATCTGAACAGACATAAGGGTGATGAGGATATAAAACAACTGGATGGGAAACCTACAACTCTTATATGTGTGGATGATGGAGTGAACAATTTCAAAGTTGGGGAAGTGAACAGAGGAATTTAACTGCACAGGATCCGGTGATATCGTTTTGAATTGTTGGCATGTAAAAGTAGAGAACAGACATACTAATAACATTTTAGAGAGTAGAATAGGTATACTAATTATATGATTGCATGCGTTAATATACTTCGTAGTTATTGGTCTTTTTAAGATCTACGGGCATTATTTTACTTCGCATATCCTAGATTTAGTTGAATATATCCTAGTATCAGATTCAAAGAATTGGTAGCGTTAGTATTTTATATTTTTTTGAGAAGGCAGGTTCTGTTTTCAACCTCGTTAGATCAGAATTAAAAAAACAACAACAATAGAGCCCGATAAATAGGGATTTCGATTTCATTAAGTTCTGATGCTCACGAGACATCAAATGTGGCACATCTAAAAATGTAGAAGATTAGAATAGGAATCAAATTGTATCTGATATTACTGTAGAAATTGATTCGTCCTCAAGGTGAAGGTATATGGTCTTTTCATGAGTGGTAGCCACAGTGTTTGACAGCAATTGAGAACAGAAAAGTTTGTAACTAAGTTCTTCAGTTTCAGTAGATTAGTAATGTGTTGATGTCTTAAGAACATTAGGCGAGGAAAGCGTGTAGAATGTGACAAAGGAACGGACATACTTTGGTGGTTCGGGCAGTAGGAGCCGACTGATCATCAGCACAAGATTTGGAAGACTTTACAGGGATTTAACATTAAAACCACGGTGATATCGTTTTAACCTGTTTCCATGTTTAAAAATTGGGAAGTAGAATAGACATGCACTTGCATTTGATCAATAATACTGGGTAAGCATGGTTTCAGTTTGAAGATGGTATATGAGAAAGTATCATAAATTTGCTCACATGGTCTGTGCCAATAGATGCTGTACATTTATCTGATATCATCTGTTCTGGTATAGCCATGGAGAAAAAACAAGGTGACATATAGTTCGAAAGAAAGGCAAGCAAAATCGTGTCCTGTTTAGTAATTGCTGGCGAAATGTGAGAAATGGTTTTGATATACATAAATATAATGCCATTAGTGATTGCGTTCTTGTTCAATCAATACAGACGAATTAGGTGATACAAGTATTTTCTCAGGTATATGAGATAATCAAACCAAATATCATCCATATTTCATTTGCATACTGGTTCATCATAGCCAGGACTATTGTGAGAAAATTATTCCTCATGTGGTTAGATTGTGTGAGCAAGAATATCTTGTGATCTTTCAACTGGCAATAGTGGTAGGAATTCACAGAATGTACATCATATGTTTGTGATTAAGCTGTAAAATTCCGCAGTTTGATCTTGGTTTAGACCGATTTCAATTGCCTGAAACTTAAAACTGCTATACAGAATTAAGATGTGACTGGGTCCAAGCCCATATACACCAAACTTTCCATATGTGAGAGAGGAAATATCAACCCATTCCCACCAAATTGGTGGTAATAAATTGTCTAGAAACTGTCCAGTTGACTGGACTCAGCAATGTTGTTAAAATTAATGGCTTAGGCTGGACATACTCTGTCTCTGTTTGATGTTTATTTCAGCCTTAATCAGTTGAGAATGCAAGGGTCATTAAGTGAAACACTGCCCAACAGATATTTTAAGATTTAGAAGAAAAAAAATTGTAGATGAATAAACTAACATTGAATAAGGTAAATGCGATAGGCGTTCAGCATTATATAGATACAGGTTTAAAAGGAAATACTAATGGTGATTTAAAGATGTTTGACATATAACAATGAATATAAACCAGATTGTATGAAACTTTCGGTGATGGGAAAAATTAAAAGGCAAGATATGTGATTTTATTGATGTCTAAATGACATTGATAAGAGTAATGAATCTTAAGGAAATAGAGGCAAGAAAGATAAATTTATTATATTTATCAATAAATATATTTCATTAAAACAAATTTGGGGAAAACTGGGTGATTTTAACGCCGTCTATGTATACATGTAGTGCATTGACCTTATTGATATCGACCGGATTATATGAATTTTGAGTGATGTGAAGAAAATGGGAAAATACTTTATTTTAGTGATATACTGGTATATAAATACTGGTTGAAATTACTATGGCGTTGAATGATATGATCTTGAGTGCAGGTGCCATGAGGGGAAATACTGGGATATTTCATCAGGGAAAATAAGGGGATATACAGGGTGAAATTACTGACAGTGCATGGGATCTTGGGTGAATCGGGACAACTTGGGGGAATTCGGAGATATCTGATCGAGGAAATGTAAGAGCGTTTATATGACATTGGGTTATATGATCTTCGGTGAATAGGCACAGCGGAGGAAAATACTTGGATGTTTGAAAGGGGAAATTAATGTGAAATACTGGGTGAAATTACTATGGCATTGGATTATATGATATTGGGAAAGCAGCACAACAAGGGGAAATATCAGGATGCTTCAGTGAGGACAATAAGGGGAAATACTGGGTGAAATTACTGGTGTACATGTGCACATGACATTGAATTATATGATCTTCGGTGAATAGACACAACAAGGATAAACATTGGAATATATGATCGAGGAAAATATGAGAGGAAATACTGGGTGAAATTACTGGTGTCTATGATCTTGGGGTAATAGGTACAACAAAGGCAAAGACTGGTATATTTGATTGAGAATGGGGAATAGTTCATTGAGGAAAGTAACGAGAAATACTGGGTGAAATTACATTGTCTTATATGATCTAGGGTGAATCTAGGGTGAATATAGGCACATCGAGGAAAGTGCTGGGATATTTGATCGAGAAAAGTGATATGGAATACTGGGTGAAATTAGTACTCCTTGGAACAAACACAGAGAGAGGCTCTATCCGAGCCTTGTGGTTTTTAACAGTGATTTATATCCAAGCCCACTGAGATAAGGCTGGTTTCTACTGGTGCTGCTTGTCACATCAAATTACAGTGGTCGGTGTCCTCTAGGGTAACCCTTCACCCTGCATACAGTCTCAGATATACAGATTTTGCACAAGCACAATGAAGAAACACATAATAATTGCCCTCAGATATCTTGTTTATGCTGCAGGTGGTGGATAAAGCTAAATATGATCCAATATACTTTTAGTAGGTATTATTACATATGCTCTAGTATTCTTGTGTCTTTTGGTAGAGCTAAATCAAGAACATTTAACCCCTCCCGTGTGTGTGTTTAAATATTTGGCTTCATCAGTGCATACATGTACTGTGAAAGTACAACTTGCCTTAAACGGTTGAATGTTGGCATTGAGCCTTATTATTTAGTATCCATATCTACCTAGTAATTCACACATTTTCATATAGTTTATATTAGCACCTAAATCTACTGTTAGTTGGTATACGATTGAAAAGCTCAAAAGTCAAAGAATTGCTGTCGATTGAAACCATGATTAAGGAACACGAGCATTGTGTTCAATAAACAATGATCCTTGAACAATAAATCACAGGATGTTCGCTAATTATGAACATAAACTACATTCATGGACATTCATGATGGTCCGTTTATGATATAATAATTTTACACTAATTATAGCTATATGCAGATAACGGTCATACATGTAGTCATTCACACCGTGAGTTGAAATCCTTCGTCCAAATTGTAAAAATATAAATTTTCAATTCTATATGTAGTATTATACAATGGTAACATGGGCTAAATTCTGCATAAATACTCCATCCCACAGTCCTTTGTCTGCAATTCTAATATGCAGTATCATGGGCATGCATAGATAACCTAATCACACAGTCCTTTGTCTGCAATTCTAATATGCAGTACCATGGGCATGCATAAATACCCAATCACACAGTCCTTTGTCTGCAATTCTAATATGCAGTACCATGGGCATGCATAGATACCCAATCACACAGTCCTTTGTCTGCAATTCTAATATGCAGTACCATGGGCATGCATGAATATCCAATCACACAGTCCTTTTTCAGCATTTCTAATATGCAGTACCATGGGCATGCATAAATACCCAATCACACAGTCCTTTGTCTGCATTTCTAATATGCAGTACCATGGGCATGCATAAATACCCAATCACACAGTCCTTTGTCTGCAATTCTAATATGCAGTACCATGGGCATGCATAGATACCCAATCACACAGTCCTTTGTCTGCAATTCTAATATGCAGTACCATGGGCATGCATGAATATCCAATCACACAGTCCTTTGTCTGCATTTCTAATATGCAGTACCATGGGCATGCATACCCAATCACACAGTCCTTTGTCTGCGATTCTAATATGCAGTACCATGGGCATGCATAGATACCCAATCACACAGTCCTTTGTCTGCATTTCTAATATGCAGTACCATTGGCATGCATAAATACCCAATCACGCAGTCCTTTGTCTGCAATTCTAATATGCAGTACCATGGGCATGCATAGATACCCAATCACACAGTCCTTTGTCTGCAATTCTAATATGCAGTGCCATGGGCATAAATTCTGCACAAATACCCAATCTCGTGGTCCCTTGTCTAAATTATGCAGTAAAATAACCAGCAGAAATGACTGTAATCCTGCAAACACTCCATATACATTTACCTATCTACATAATTAATACATTACACGTGTATCTTATGCTACTGAAGTTATGAGATCAATTGTTACCGGAATCCTTCATCCAAATCATATGGGCGCCAGACGATAGGCCAAATCGATGATATACACCACAAGATGTTCAATTCCCTATAGTTACGAATAGTTTCACTGCTCTTTAGTAAACAAGATTCCCAGGAATGAGTACATTCTCAAGTGTATCTCACTGCAACCATGTCGACTTCCAGGAAAACACACCATATTTACAGGGGTGTCATATCAAGGATCATCGGACAGATTTTTGATTTGTTATCATTGAACAACTTCACATAATCTGTTGATTTTGAAGTATGGTACTCATTCTCAGTAACTTCAAGATTACCCAGTATTCGTAACAGACACATGACAGAACTGTCATATTTGGTGGCACAACAGGCCATAATTCAGAATGCATGTACTGTTTTCCTTTCTCTCCAATAGCAGTCCTTCGATATTCACACGTATTATCTCCATAAGCTGGGAGAGGTATCATCAGCTGTCCTGGAAAATAACCTCACTCTACTATATCCTCGTTGATGGAATCCAAACTCATGTTGGCTAATTCGTCAACAGGAACCTGCCCACCTTCTCCATCCAGATGAAGTTTTCTGCAGAAAAAGTATCAAAGATGTGCTGTAGCATTCCGTGAATGTAAGAGTGTGACAAATGATGGCCATGAACATGGAGCAATACTATAAAAGCTTAAAGGTTTACTTATTCATTGATTAGTACATAGTACTGAGTATTTTGGCATGCGTTTTCATTGTCCAAATTAATAAGTGTAGGCATAAGTTCATCAAATACAGAGAAGTGTGACAGCTTACTATAAGACACTTATCAACTGTGTGTTCTGGAAGACTGGGCCTATCACGTGATAGCTGTTGCTAAATATAGCTTTGATTCACTCTCAGGATTGTGGGAGATTTTTCGTCGGCTGCTCTTTACAAAATCACTCTATACCGGCATGCTTTGAGCGCCAACATCTAGAAATAACTAGCTGAGATCGGCTGTTCCCGCAAAGCTATACACCAATCAGTATACAGCGGAGCACACGGAGGTGGAAAGGGTCTAAGTAGAAACTGTCACACTTCTCTGTATTTTATGAACTTCTGGTGTTGGGTATAGATATTCAAGTGATCACAACAAGCGTAAATACCTGGGTGTAGATGTAGTTGGTCGTCTTTTCGCCGATGGTAGTCTCTGTGGAGTCACCTCAATTTGAGGTTTACCTCGAACGTTTTTGCCTCTTCCAGCACCTTTCTGTGCCGGTTTGATTTTCTTTAATAGCTCATCTATGGGGATGATCAAAAGTTCCTTCGGGTCAGTTATGTGACTATCAATGCCCAGGTCATATGCAACTGAGCCGTCGTCCGTCTTCCTGAGTCCGCCATTCTGAACGAAGTTTGGTAAATCTGCATGATGACAACAACCGGTGAGGAGATACTGGATTTGGCTGTTAATCAAACATACAATCTTGTCCAAAGCCGTTTTTGGAGGCAGCCATTGTTGTGGGTGCCGTATGTCCCCTTTCCTGTCTGCTCGTTGAACAGAGAGTTGTCTAAAGTCATCGAATGACAGGTCCAATGATCTCAGAGGTGCTGGGCAATATAGTGATTTGATGAGATCGCTGTATGCATCTGTATTCACTGTGCATGTGTCTACCGATGGAAGAGTAGGATTTCCATCTATCTGAAACAGTGAGTCCCATCTCTGTGGAAGCTGTAGCATAATCTCCATCACCTTCTCATGGTTATATCCATGGTAGCTCGGCAAAAAGTCGTTCCCTCCCATGCAAAGGACAATGGCGGTTTTCATGGCAATGTATTTATTCCCCCATTTCGCCTCCAAATGTTCAATTAAACCAGTGATGAGGAAAACATCGATTTTTCCTTGAGGTTTCTGAAGGACAATGTAGATGGGCCACCTAAAGCTCCCCGAAGGTGTTCGTGGCCAATGGAGAGAAATTGCAACCAGGTGAATTGGCAAGGAATCTATGTCACCTGATGTTACCAAACTAATCACGCATTCGCCATCTGCCATCTCAGACTTGATTTCCATTAGCCAGTCAACCTGCGACATTTCAGCTTCACCTTTACGTTGATGAATGTCATTCAGGAAAGACTCTGCAAGAAAACCATTCGGTGAAAATTCAGCACGAAGAGGAATGGAATAACGCTTGCATGCACAGGCTGGTCTTGCATCACACGAGCAAGCTGACATTGCCAACTCGCTATCCACATCAATAAGAAGATTTCTTCGAATATCCAGTTGTGACACCTGTGATGCTAAATATGACGAAATCAGCTTCTTCCCTCTCATTGAACCTCGGATTGCAATCTGACTGTAATTTCCGTCACTCAGAATTTCGTGTTCTTCCTGGAGATGTGTCAACGACTGTTGTTTCGACTTCGCTCGATTTCTCCGTGTTGCGGCTTTAAAGTCATCAGGTGTGAAGGAGTATTTCTCTTCACATATGATGAGATGTCTCAGCTTTGGAAGTTGTCGGAGCAGGGATTTTATTATTCCTGTTTGAACAAAGTTGATATATCCCTTCCCTGTCGAAATCTTGCCTTTGAATTTCACCCCAGCAAACTCCGTCAGACAAACTGTTGCTGATCGGCAGACTTCATCAGGCATATGATCCTTGTCCAGCATGACAAGACCCTCATTGTCCCACCTCTTCCAATGCTCAGCAACTGTGGCTATCGCCCCTGCATCTTCCCCTGAGCTAGCAATGAGCATCTTGGCTAGGGATTTTTTTATCCCAGCTGACTTGTTTGTTGATGTTTTGCTGCCATCTGGCTTCATTACTGCCTGACAGGTGTTCAGTCTTGAGCTTAGACAATCAAGACGTTTGCTTTCACGTTTAACCTTCTGTTTTCGTTTGTCCTCTTCTTTTTCAGACACGGTCAGATCTGTACTAAGCTGTGCTTGTGTGACTCTGTTTATTGTCACACCAGTACTCTTTGTAGCTTTGGCAATGAGAGCTTTTGGGCCCTTGACGTTTTCCAAGGATGGCACATCGGATGAAGTCAGGCCAAACAACTCTGCTTTTGCTGCATACCGAGTTATCAGATACTCGCCAACACCATGTGTGTTCTTGTCCAAGATTGTATCAGGAAGCAGAACCGTCTCCTTTGAGTAAATGTTCTTTGGAACGGTATCTGTGCAACCTGACAAGGCACCGCGTCTCAAGAGAATCCGAGCTCCACGGGCAACGTACAGGACATCAGATTTGGACAGCAATTTGCCAAAATGGTGAAATTCTCCAACTTTGGTGTCGTCATTGGATTCAGATGGAGTCACGCTGCAGGTTCCGAATGACATACGCAATTTATGGATCTCCGAGAGGTGGTCGACAACAGACATACGAGGCACAATTGAAGTCAGGGATGATCCAGGATGGAAGGCCTTCAGAGCGTCTCTATGATCGATTTCACGCTGCGTGCCCAAGGCATAGTTGTTATCGCCAACTCTGTGAGGGATTGTGAAGACATTTCGTTTCAGGTTCTGGTGGAAAATGCCGGCCTTGTAGTGCTCATGAAGCAGATCAACACAGAACTTTGCATATCCAGTTGATGCATTGAGAAACGAGAATGCTAGGGATTTCTTGACTGCAGCTAGCAGAAGGGAATAGCCACATGGTCCACCTATGCGCTCTGCAAGGGATATCGCAATGATTTCATCTGCATGAACCATCATCTCTTGGTGAAGTGCAAATGTAGAGTTGCCAGTGATGTCATCTGAAACGAATTTTTCATAATCTGAATGCCACTTCCTTCTCACCTCATCCCATGGATCTGACTTGATATCATCATAGAAGACCCTGGCTTGACGTTCTGGTAGACTTCCGATGAACGAGATAATTGTGGCGAGGTGGAGAGCCAATCCGAGTCGTAAAATACACCTGGTTGCCTTGTCGATGTTATTAACGGAAACAAGCTTGTTGACATCCTTCTCATGATCTTCGTCTCTCATGTAGCTTAATAATGTTAGAATGTCCGCTGATTTGTAGCCTCGTAGGAAATTGCCTTTTTTGGATATCCGTAGATGCAACAAGGGGAATTCCGGTAAAAACGTGGCATACCTTGGGTTACTAGCAATTAGTTGAATCAGATTCTTTGCTATCTTTTGGTCTGGAGCGAATACTATCCTGTCTTTATTGTGTGGGTCTTGACTGTATCCAGCTTGGACAAGCATTTTGTCTTACACCGCCTTCAATTTGATGATGTCATCGTCTCGTCCGATTTCTGGTGGAGGGTGTCTGCAAATAAGAGGGGGTGCTGTGTACTTCACAAAACTTGAGTCAGTCTGTCCATCCAAAACATCTGCTTCTGAGAGGTTGTTACTGCCACCATCGTTGGAAAAACTATGACAAGTTTCCGATGGCTGTGTTGTTTGATCATCGGTTATATATGGCGACATTGAATGAGAAAATATCTCCTGACTTGGAGACAGATGGCTGTCGTATTCAATATCAGACAGGTCCACTTCGCTATCTGTGGTGTCATCTTCCAATCTGATAACATCTGATAGGTTGCTTTCGGTACTTTCCTCATCTGATGTTTCCCTTTCGTCTTCTTTAGAAGAAAGACTTATATTATCTTCATCACCGGCCGCTTCTTCAGTCAACAAGTCTCGGAGCATGTTTTCGATGACGACATCGGTCTCCAGGCTTTCCTCCACGCCTAAATCAGGTGTCCTCGTCTTTGATATGTTGTCTTCAACGACCTTGCCCAAATGCTCTTGAAACTTGGGCAAGAGATATGCAGCCGCCCAGATGGACTCTTCCTGGAATAGATGCCACTGGTCCTGTTCATCATCTTTCAGAAATAGAAGTAATGGTTTGAAATCATCCCTCTCTAGATTGACTTGGTCTTTACAGGAGCAAGTCAACGAGCCATCGCAATTATCACCATGCCAGTCATCTGTGATGGCAGAGTTTTTTGGAAGCCCTTTCACTGTGATTGGCAATGTGCAGATTTGAGATGTCAGATTTTCCCCAGGTATTGGATCAGTGTGGGTTGTCAACCGAACAAGGTTATCAAGGAACAGAATGATGTGACACTGACGAATGCTGACTTCGTGGAGTTCTTCGATAGAAGAAAATCTTGATCTGTATACCAGCGGATATGGTTTGATGAATGTGTTGTAGTAACAGAAATCAGGATCGGCTCTCTTCCTCAGGCGGTTTTCTGCAGTTTTTAGTGATAGACTGGTCCCTGATTGCGATGTCACTGAGAATACTGTAGACAAACTGTTGTTGTTGATGGCCAGTTCGTCTGTGTCCATGTCCTGGATCAAGCCGCTGTAGTTCTTGTTGATTGTATTCAATCCGGAATCATGCAAACAAAACAAACGAGAAATTTTCCCTTCCATAAAGCGTCTGCCTGCATGTCGGAGACTTTCTTTGTTTATAAACATATTCTCCAACAAGAGCTGGATAGGAAGAGGGACATCATCACACCACTCCTTGCTGACATCACCTGTGGTAACATCTAGTGGGCATTCCAGAAATTCCTTGTGTTCTTCAAAACAGGTGTCACATGGATCAGTGACCTTGTCATTTGTGGTCGGATGAGTAGCATCTTCAGGACAAGAAGACACAAATATTACTTTGTCAGTAATTTTCTTCTCGAAGAATAAATCCTGTGTTTGAAAACGTTGTTTGCTATGGTCTTTGCTTAGCAATACTGAACCTTTCTCTAGGTACACAATTTTACAAATTCCAGAATCGTGTAGTTGTTTAACATCAGACCGAATCAAACAGGCAACGTCATGCAGAACACGAGGCTCTACTTCATCACACTCAATAAATATGTTCAGGCCTGATTCTGTATGGCAATGTTCTGGACATGAAACGGCGACGGTGTTGTCTGTGGAGCTTGTAGAAAGGTGTGGTTTTATGAGCTCTCCAACCAGTTTTTCAATAACCTCTGGACGATGGGTACCAGAGTTGGTAATCAACAATATACTGCCGAGGGCCTCCGCTGTGTCTTTTCATTGGATGTTCCTTGTAATACAATTTACAGACAATTTGTGCAGATGTTTTCCAAGATCAGTAGCAGAAATACACCAGTTGTAGTACTCCCATTTCTGCTTTGTTCGAGTTGTTGGTGTAGCAACTTTTGAAATCTTGTTAAATAAAGAGAAATTCTTTTCAAAGGAACATATTCTTTGCCACTCTTCACCAGAAAAGTGGCCTTTATATTCCTGGAATGCAAAGGACTCGTCTGAGAGCCCCGAGCTGCAAATCGCACTAAATTTTACAAGTTTGTCCGAGATGGAAATTTGGTTATACAGCTGCCATAGGCTTGTCGTTTCGGGATCTTCACGTCGATTTCTTGGATTTTGTGATGATTGTCTTGAAAGAATATTCTCTATGTCATCACAGATATTACCACAGAAAGTATAATCCTCACAGTGGTGAAAGGCATAACGTAACACAGATCTTAAAGAGATATACACATTTCCATCATGTTTCTGCAGGCCCTCCTTGTGATGTCCAACTTCTCTCATAAAGTTACTAATCTTAATATTGCTATCAACTTCTTTCCTTCCTGTTCGGATTTTTTCAATAAAATTGTTCGCTTCAAAGAGCCGTACTTCGCCAACATCAACACTGTTTATGGATCCAATGTGATCAGCCATTTCACAGAATTTACCATCCTTACATATTTTTACACTGGCAAGACCAAACCAAACAAAGCCATCAGAGAAATGACTGTCTAACGAATGTTCAGAGTGGAAAGTAAAAGGAATGAGGGTGTCACAGGTGAACATGTCTTTAATAATTTCCTCATTGTTTTTTAATATTTCCTCCAAGTACAGGTAGTACAAGTCTGTAGTTATTTCTAGATAATGTAGAAATATTAATATACACATAAACAAACTGTTGAGTTGAACTCCCAAAACAGCCATGTATACATGTGCACGTTTGATGTATTTTACTGATGTGTTTCAATGCTGTTTTTTATTGAAGTCAAATCACCCACTATTAATTCGCCCCCATCACAACCCTCCTGTATAGCAGATACTATAGTATCTTATTGCATGCCTGTCAACTACCCTGGAACATTTCCTAGCTTAGACATTAAACAGCCCGCTAAACATGCCATCAAATGTGATAAGGCTGGGAGTACAAGAATGTGCCGTGTATTTTCTGTGGACTGTGTAAGAGCACTCTACGACAAGAGGAAATATGTTCTGCAGACCGAGAACTACAGAGAAAATCTTTCGTGTTCTTGACATAACCTGAGAACAGACTTAGGCAATCCTTCAATTTCGTGCGTAAACATTGAAATGTTCGGTACATTCTCTTTGGTCGGGACCCAATAAATATAATAAATAAACTGAAGACAGAAAAAAATAGCGTCTATCGTAAATTGTCCGACTCACATTTCACCGTGACAGTTGATTATGCTGAGTGTTCGTCAGGGGTATGAAAGGCGCATCAATATATTACCAGAACTACGGGTAACTCGGTCACAATGTTATTATGCACCCCGTCCCCACCCACCTCTACCGAATCTCCGAACAACTTAGCATATCTTCATAGCATGTCATACTGAGAGAGAGAGAGAGAGAGAGAGAGAGAGAGAGAGAGAGAGAGAGGTTAAGGTTCAAGGTTTAACGTCGCGTTCAGCAATATTTCAGTTATATAGCGACGATCAAACAAAATTCTGGTATTCAAGTTCATAACTTAGTAATCCAACACATTAAAACATGCACACATCAAAACTTATGCAACAAATCGATTTCTCTCAAATAACCTAAGATACAGTCTTCTTTCACCCAAATAAAAAGATCTTCTAAAGTAGCTGCTCGATAAAAAAAAATCTCTTACAATCTTAAAATCTATACAGTTGATAAGAATATGTTTCACTGTTACATATCATCATGATCATGTGTGTGTGCTGAATCAGACTGGAATCTGTCATGAGCTAGAAGCAATGGTCAAGGAGGCCTGCCTGTAAATAAAGTATTGGAAATTATGGATGAGGATACAAAATATATTAAGTAAAACTGGTACCATTGATAAGCAAGTTATTATGGACAAAATGATAATGTCGATTATTCAACTAACATTTTTAGTCTGGCAGTATTTCAAGAAACCATAATTGCGTTTTACTCTCATTTGATTTATTTTTAATTTTCGGGCACATCAATGCTTGAATTGTTTGTTCATATT
Organism: Hanleya hanleyi; assembly: GCA_036873755.1. Lineage (NCBI taxonomy): Eukaryota > Metazoa > Mollusca > Polyplacophora > Lepidopleurida > Hanleyidae > Hanleya > Hanleya hanleyi. The sequence continues at coordinate 89,830 of JAVTVY010024172.1, forward strand.
CATTTGCAGGTATAGTTTCACCTTAACATATATTTTAGCATTATGTTGTTAAATGTGAAACATGTTTAACAAATTTAGCTAACATATATAACGTGTTTAACAAATTTAGCCAACATATATGTATGACTAAAGCAGTAGATTCACAAGTAAGTTGACAAAAGGCACACACGGTCTCATTTCTGCCGCTAACTTGTTGATTTGGGTGGGGGCGGGGTGTCCTCTCAGAGGGAGGTGGGGGTGGGAAGGGTGTCCATCCATATACTATATTCCATGCCCCAATATTTCAAGCACGTGAAATCAGACAAAAATTATTTGCGGGGAATGTGACTACCACATTCCTGGCTGGACATGCTAGTGGGGAACCCTCAATCCCAGGTTAGTTAGATTAGTGAAGTTAACGTTCAACAAATAGCTATAAGACTCTTTGCACTCATCCAGCGCTGTTTTCTTCTTTTATGCTTAGGCCTCAGGCTTAGGAATAATACACCAAAAACAGTTTCTACAGAATATGAAGGAAATCATAATTTCGGGAAAAGTTCTCGAACATGGCTAAAACAATATTGCTCGGAGATATCACTGCCATAACAGCAATCCAAAAACAATTCTTTGACAAGATTGATCAAACTATATGTTGTAGAAAGTTGTCGCTATGGACCAGGGAATTACAGGGAAAGTTTAGGTTGTTGTGTGTACATGATAGGAAGCAAGGCTGACCCATTTAGTCTTCCATAATCTGAAAGTACATAGGAATACGATACACAATTATGTATACATTATTAAATGTACTGTAACTGGGTTGTGAGCGGTTGAGACGTGTCACAGTTTTAACACGTATAACATCTGTAAATCCGAAACATATACCCGGCTCATTATTAATATTTCAACTCTTACAAGAACAAGAATTTGATATATCATCCTGCACATAAGGAACGTATCTGAATACGAACTTAAAAGAACAAAGACGTATAAGTATTGGGAAATTTATACAGACGAGATCTCGGTAAGTGAACAAATAGCATGAATTTTGCATGATTTCAAATTGTTTAATAACCGCTTTTAAGGATTTTCGTATCGTCGAAGAGTACAGACATAGCAATCACCCAAAGCGCAGTTGGCATTCCAAAAGAGTTTACGCTTTTGGTCTCGCCAACTCTTCCTAAATGTCGGTTGCAATACTAATGTTCCTACGCACGAGTGATGTTTAAAATTCCGACTCCTCTCATAGATGTTTTTGGGGTGAGTGAATGGTTTAGAGCTTAGCGTCGTGTTCAGCAGTATTTCGGTCATATAGCGACGATATAACTAACTACGATATGATTAGCTGGACATGTGTGACTATCCATGTACAGTCATCATGTAGAGGAAATTAATCCCCCCCCCCCCTCTCGTGGCAACAGACATGGTGCTCACCCACTTGGGAGCTGATGTTATTTTGTTTAAAAGCAGGGGCCCTAACCATTAGATTAATATTCCATCATGAGACCAAATCCCGTCTTCTATAAAAAAAGGTAGTTGCAGTTTAGCGTTGGAATGTTGGGTAGTAAATATTCTGCCGTAAGAACGTTGGTTTTCAGTGATCTGCCCAATATACCTGTCGACCTAAAACTGTATGTCAGAATTCCGACCCAATAGCATTTGGTATGTCACGATTATACACAAATTTTGCGTCGAAATTCGCCATGTTTTTGGGCCGATCATTTTACCACTTCTGGATTTCTCCACGCTAAGCTGCAACTATCTGTTACTTGAAGTTGTAAATCGAATTGGACATCCAATCTCCACAGTCGAGGATAAGCGAATATGCACTTGGGTGTATTTCTCTGTTTCCCCTCCCCCCCGTCAATCTCACAGTCAATTCTTGTCTTCAAAACGTTGATAGAATCATTTGTTCGATGCATTCATCGAATGTCTTATTTCGAATGGGTGTGTCTCCAGATAAATGAGGCTATAAATATAGTTTTCCATTTTCGAAATTTGTTGGCATTTTTAGGTCAGCCATGGCAATTGCGACAATATTCAGTTTGATCACATTCCACTGCTTCGTCTTCCCGGTGTTCTTGACGATCGTCAGTAGCCAGAACAGAACCCCGGTCTTGTCTACCAACAACCAAAGTTTATTCGAGAGAATGACACATTTGGAAGAAGCTGTGAATAACTTAACCAAGCTGGTAAGTAATATTACTAATCCACCACATCACATTCGCGCATGGATAGGAAGCTCTGGGAGTCACGACATAACAAAGATTAAATTTAGTTTATTTAGAATGTACCCGCGAGTATGATTACCAATGCGACGATCAGTAAGATTAAATACTTATTTTTATAATCATGCTTTAAGTTGGCATCACCTAGAATGGGATTTTTCTTTATTATGTCTCTAAGTACATATTTTTTTTTCGAAAACTCATGCATTGGAAACATCACAGGCAGCATATGCTCGCACGTAGGGAGCTAAATGTAACTCGGGCAATTTTGATCCAGATCATACCATTAAGGTGCAGAAATGGTTATTATTGTCTCGCATGCTATTTAGCAGATCTGCTACTTCGCAAATAATTCCTAAAATCAGTGATATTTAGAAAGGGTTGTGCTACTTTGAAGATAATTTCTGGGATTACTGCTAGTTAGCACTTTGACTTGCCTGTTCCCAAAGTAAATGTATTGTATAATTAGCACAAATGCTAAATATTGAACAATTTTTCTAAATTGCAGCCAGAAGATATATTCAATATTTATAACTCGCGAACGCAAATTGTCGGATTGCCTCTTCCGAAAGACAAAATATTGTTTAATTAGCACAAATGCTAAATATTGAATATTTCTTCTAAATTGCAACCATGATAAATATTGAATATTTCTTCTAAATCGCAGCCACAAATTGTCCGACTGCCTCTCCTTGAAGAAAATATATTGTATAATTAGCACAAATGCTACAAATTTTCAAACTTGCATGGGCTGGTGAATAAGGATGCTTAAGGCAGTCCCAATCACACCTTCTTTGCTGGTCTGTGCAACTCGTTTGACAATAACAGGAATTATTCTATCGTTCTTCCTGGTTAAACAACGAGCATGCGCTGGTATATAAGGATTTTTAAGACAGTCGCAAGTACATTTTCATTTGTGGTCTGTGCAACTCCACTTAGACAATAACACGTTATTTTATCGTTCTTCCTGCATGGTTAAACAACGCGCAAGTGCTGGTGTATAGGATGTTTAAGACAGTCCCAAGTAAAGCTTGATTGGTGCCTACAGAACGGGCGATATAAAGGCAACCTCACTGATGCAGACAGCTGACATGTATTCAGACTTACTGGCACAACAAACCAATCATTCAACGACACTGTATGTTGGCATGCACCCAATGATCGAATGTGTTTCGGAGACAATCGGAACCTTTCAATGTAATTCCGAAAAAAACAAAACGCCAAAACCATCTTCCTTTGGTACTTGAGTGCAACAATCAAATTATATTCTAATTAGATGATATTATAAAGGTGCTAAATATTGAATATATTGTCCTTTCTCCGACATGGTGGTACAGACCTGTAAGTGTAAGCTCCACACATTTTAATGCGAATCTCTTCTAATTAGAGTAGATAATAAGAGTGCTAAATATTGAATATATTGTCTTTTCTCCAAAAAGCCTCTTGTGGATATTTAACTGCGAATCTCTTCTATTTAGTATAGATTATAAAAGTGCTAAATATTGAATATATTGTCTTTTCCCAGACGCCAGCTACATATTTAAGTGCGAATCTTTTCTCATTATATGATATTATAAAGGTGCTAAATATTGAATATATTGTCTTTCTCGGACGCAAGATAGATATTTAACTGCGAATCTCTTCTAATTAGATGATATTATCAAAGTGCTAAATATTCAATATATTGTCTGTTCTCAGACGTCAGCTACATATTTAAGTGCGAATCTATTCTAATTAGATAATATTATAAAGGCGCTAAATATTGAATATATTGTCCTTTCTCCGACACGGTATTACAGATATTTTAATGCGAATATATTCTAATTAGATTAGATTATAAAAGTGCTAAATATTGAATATAGATGCTATTAAAGTAACCCACTTTTCTGCCTACTGCGAAGTTTAGCAAAAATATCTGCATAATATTGCCAAGTATGCTATTTAGCCCCATTTTAAAGCATAGGAAATTTGAAAATATCTATTAAAAAAAAGACAATCCTGCACCTAACTCGATTACACAACCATGCCGACCACGTTTACCTGATACTACAAGAGAATCCACAGGACAAACTGACCTGTGCCAATTCCGTTATAGCAGCATTATCGTAAATTAATTTTCACGTTAGTGTCAGGAAGCCGCCGGTTTTTATCTTCGTTGGTATTTTGCACTGATTTGCGATGTTCAGTTCAATTTTCGTGATATTTCAGGTAACTGAACATTTCAAGGCCTCCAAAAATACAGGTAGGACAATTTACAGTAATCCTTCCGATTCCAAGTAAAGAGCTCATGGTTGCTATAGAACGGACGCAGAGCAGTTATATGTGACTTCACCCCCTATTCCATGTCATGAAGATCTCACAGTGAAATATATTCTGATATAGATTTTAAGAATGTAAGAGATTCTTTTCATCAAGCATTTACTTTAGAAGATATTTCAGTTTATTTCAGAGAAATCGTTTTGCTGTATAAATTGTAATATATGTACATGTTTTTTGGTGTGTTGTGTTGATTACTTCTGGATTGCTGGGCTATTAACTTGTTTTGATTACTTAGAATTTTGTTCGATCGTAGCTATATAGCTGAAATATTGCTGAACGCGACGCTAAACCTTAATTTTCTCTCCCTCTCTCATGCCCTTTCAGATGTAGTAGCCGCTATGTAATCGTTCCAGTTAACTTATATGTGTGAATGTTGAATAATGCCGGTTTATTCCCACCATCGTGTGAAAAAGCAACTTGTTTAATAGTAACAAGAATACAATGTTCAACTACAGTATTTCATTAGAAGAGGCCTCTAGGCTATAAATCCGTGTTTAGTCGATGTATGTGATCCAAGTCATTCTTATGTCAATAAGCCTGACACATATATGCTGAGTGCCGTTCTGAAGGGTTATTCACTAGTTATGAGTACTGTATTGGTTAACACAATCATATTTTTATAAATCGAAAAGCAAATAATGATGTTTGGTGGCGGGCAAACGTAGGTGTAAAGCTACATTCGGCACTAACACGAAGTACGTTCGTGTCGCTGCTGCAGCTCATTCTCAAGACGATATTTGGAAACTTATTAATCTCTGTCGTGATTTCGTAACCCAAGTACGTTATTCTTTCTACAAGTAAATTAGCCAAAAGCTGCAAATATAATGGAAAGGCAACAATTGACAAATTCGTTGGCGCATATTTTTCTTAACTAAAAGATCCCGGGTTTAACTGCTTTGGAATGCCATTTGTATTAGCTATGAATATTGTCTCTTCTATGTAAATAATTTGCTAGGTGTCCATTTACTTTCATGGCACTTCCGCAAATGGCGGCACCTGATCATAAAATAAATGGTGTCTGGTAACTCCTTTATATTGTTTTTCTCAATATTACTGCGATATGTACAACTTTAGATTTATAGTCAATTTTATTCAATGTAATGCCATGGAAAATGAAAAAAAGAGCATTATTTACCTAATGCGTTATCTCCCTTTATTCAGAATGTCCCCAAGGCTTCACCACCATTAGACATCTGACAGCATGCTACAAGTTTGTCAAGTCCACCTCCGATTGGTTCGAGGCTGGCAAACTCTGTGCCGAGGAAGGAGCTTCACTTCTAGAGATCGACTCTGAGCAGGAAGATGAATATATACGTATATACCTCGCATCTGACAAAGGTAATACCATTCAGAACGTCGTAGTGGGAATCAACGACGGAAAGTAAATACACTGGTAGAGTCGCAGCATGAATATCAGTTAAATCTTAAATACGCCGGAAAAATCGAACCATTTAAACGCGGATCACCAATACTAGTACAGTGTCTACGGAGATGATACGATAAGGTGGCATTTTGGACTATACCTGGTGCTGTTAAAATCGAAAAAAATAAAATTTTCTAAAAATAATTGTTTTAATGTAACGACAAAAGAAAATGCATGTACACAATATGTGAAAGTTCTAGCTCGAATGCATTATGATTATAGTTCTGACATGAAATTCAAATCCGCAACATTTGCTATTTCGTCAAAAAGGGTCTAAATCGAGTAATTTAAACACACATTTAGACAAGAAGGACCCTTTCACGAAAACGATTTTCCAGCATTGGAGATGTAATGCCACCACACATCACCAGGTTAAATAGCGTGTTGGTCCAATGGGTTCTCCTTCTCTAAATGTGAGTTTCAATGACCCGATTTGGACCCTTTTTCACGAAATAGCACATACTGCGGATTTCAGTATCATGTCATAACTATATCATAACGCAATTAGTCTAGAACTACCTCCTACCTTCTCTTTTGGGCCTGATTGTTTTAGTATTCATTTTCCAGGTGAAATTCTCCTTTTTTACTGAAGGTATACGTTTTTGAATATTACGAATTCGAACATTAGAAGTGATAAAGTTCCGATATATTCAACACTTAGCAGTAATGGGCCTATGTTGTTCGAGCGACAATATAATCCAATGAATATTCGCGATAATTCAATCCGGTTATTTACTATATTAAGCGACTACTTTCTACCTGAGAGCCACGTGTGCAACCAGACTTTTCGATAAACACTTTGTTTGCTGACTGTCAAATACCACCAGTTCTGTCTTTGATCAGATACGTTAAGTCCGGCATTCATGAGGCAACCTTAGTGGGTAAAGAGACTCTGCGGAGGTTAGGTGTTGAATTAAATTTGAAACTGTTGACTATATGCAACTTTCATTTTTTCGTGGATGAAAGTATACGATCGTC
>JAVTVY010024173.1:0-85659 GCA_036873755.1 Hanleya hanleyi
GGACCATAGACAGTACAGATAGATGGTCGACCAAAGATCAAGAAAGCATATAATCCTAAGGAGATTCACGGACCATAGACAGTACAGATAGATGATCGACCAAAGATCAAGAAAGCATATAATCCTAAGGAGATTCACGGACCATAGACAGTACAGATAGATGGTCGACCAAAGATCAAGAAAGCATATAATCCTAAGGAGATTCACGGACCATAGACAGTACAGATAGATGGTCGACCAAAGACCAAGAAAGCATATAATCCTAAGGAGATTCACGGACCATAGACAGTACAGATAGATGGTCGACCAAAGATCAAGAAAGCATATAATCCTAAGGAGATTCACGGACCATAGACAGTACAGATAGAGATGGTCGACCAAAGATCAAGAAATCATATAATCCTAAGGAGATTCACGAACCATAGACAGTACAGATAGATGGTCGACCAAAGATCAAGAAAGCATATAGTCCTAAGGTGATTCACGGACCACAGACCGTACAGATAGATGGTCGACCAAAGATCAAGAAAGCATATAATCCTTAGGAGATTCACGGACCATAGACAGTACAGATAGATGGTCGACCAAAGATCAAGAAAGCATATAATCCTTAGGAGATTCACGGACCATAGACAGTACAGATAGAGATGGTCGACCAAAGATCAAGAAAGCATATAATCCTAAGGAGATTCACGGACCATAGACAGTACAGATAGATGATCGACCAAAGATCAAGAAAGCATATAATCCTTAGGAGATTCACGGACCATAGACAGTACAGATAGATGGTCGATCAAAGATCAAGAAAGCATATAATCCTAAGGAGATTCACGAACCATAGACAGTACAGATAGAGATGGTCGACCAAAGATCAAGAAAGCATATAATCCTAAGGAGATTCACGGACCATAGACAGTACAGATAGATGGTCGACCAAAGATCAAGAAAGCATATAATCCTAAGGAGATTCACGGACCATAGACAGTACAGATAGATGATCGACCAAAGATCAAGAAAGCATATAATCCTAAGGAGATTCACGAACCATAGACAGTACAGATAGAGATGGTCGACCAAAGATCAAGAAAGCATATAATCCTGAGGAGATTCACGAACCATAGACAGTACAGATAGATGATCGACCAAAGATCAAGAAAGCATATAATCCTGAGGAGATTCACGGACCATAGACAGTACAGATAGATGATCGACCAGAGATCAAGAAAGCATATAATCCTAAGGAGATTCACGGACCATAGACAGTACAGATAGAGATGGTCGACCAAAGATCAAGAAAGCATATAATCCTTAGGAGATTCACGAACCATAGACAGTACAGATAGAGATGGTCGACCAAAGATCAAGAAAGCATATAATCCTTAGGAGATTCACGGACCATAGACAGTACAGATAGATGGTCGACCAAAGATCAAGAAAGCATATAATCCTAAGGAGATTCACGAACCATAGACAGTACAGATAGATGATCGACCAAAGATCAAGAAAGCATATAATCCTTAGGAGATTCACGAACCATAGACAGTACAGATAGATGGTCGACCAAAGATCAAGAAAGCATATAATCCTTAGGAGATTCACGAACACAGACAGTACAGATAGAGTTGGTCGACCAAAGATCTAGAAAGCATATAATCCTTAGGAGATTCACGGATCATAGACCGTACAGATAGAGATGGTCGATCAAAGATCAAGAAATCATATAATCCTTATGAGATTCACGGACCACAGACAGAAATACTAAAGAAATCAATCTGATTCGCCAGAACAACTCAATTAATCGGAAGTATACAAGGTAACAAAATCCTGCTGGGCAACCCTTTACCGCGATGGGACTTCAAGTCATCAATGTCTACCAAGTGATGGAGTTTACACCCGATGCCTGATTCAAGGACTTTGCTGAGGCCGTAAACGCCACCCGTCGTCAAGGATATGCCGACCCCAGTAAAGCTATACTGTTTTACATCTATAGTTTTGAGGAAATGAGCATGTCCATGCAGTCCAAAACTCGAGAGTAGGGATTGAGTTCGAGATCTATCAACTGTTTACGTCACACCAGAAGTCTGAACGCTTTTACAAATCGAAAATTTACTGTCAGAATGTAACAGAAATCATCATTTTGTATCTAGATTAAAAATTCTATTTTAAAATATAATTTACCGGGACGTCTGAAAATTATCCAAAACAAGTTTCCATTACTAACCTCTTCCACCCACAAATATCACCCGCCCCTCTACACCCCGCCCATGTATTTGGACATTTGGCCTTTGAGATATGTTGAAAACGTTCTCTGGATAGAAATGGAGTCTCTTCTGTTTTACTGATATTTACCCGAACTTTTGAAGTTAGTAGTTTATGGAACTTAATTTCGAGGTACAAGCGGTGTTCCAATCCCCCCGCAGCTGTAATCAATAGTCGTCCTAGCATTACTCAGATGTGTGGGTTTACACTCGAAATATCAGGGCGGCCAATTGATCACAATTGTGAAATCCTATTCTTTTGATTTTAACATTTTCGTCCTACCCTCGGCGCTTTAACATTGATTTCCCCAAGTGATAAATCACTCGAAACAGATATCACACAGTAGGCATACATGGGACCAATTAACAAAATATCTTCTCTTGAGATTCAAACAAATAAAACAACTATTACAAATGACTAATCGTACACTTTTGACATTTTACTGAAACTAGACAGCAAAATCTTCCAGCTTCCGCGCTCTAAGGGTGATTTCCCAAAGTAATACAAGTTCTATATGTAACTGATATCGTGCAGTACATTAAACCAGCTCACAATATCTACTCTTGAGATTCAAACAAATAACAAAACTATCACATATATATAATCGTGTGCTTTTGACTTTTTCCTGAAGCTAGAATAACATTTGTGTTGTGAAGTTGGCGCTCAGCAGTGATTCCCAGAGTGACAACACGCTATGAAACAAATATCACATAATAACACCAATGGATTCACGTCTCTCTTGGGTTTTGAACAAATAAGTTGAATTTATAATTAATTTTTAATGTCGTTTCTCAAATGCTCTCTCTCGCGCGATGCGTCCGTGAGCATAAATATACACTGATTCTACATTGGGGGATTGCAGTAAATGTTAAAATACAGACCGTATGAAATATACGATGGTCAAACCGAAGCGCCATCTAGTGGAGTGTTTCTGGTACCGGTAATGGCCCATACCGTAGCCGGTGTAATAGGAAAGGTAATCGGTTAGAAATTTTAGTCCGCGTGCTTTTAGTGGACTTGTTTGTCCAACACACATGCACTGGGAACAATGCAGTGTCTGTATGGCAAAGCTCTGGAGGTCGTTCAAAATACTGAATCACTAAACGAATTCGTCCCTCTGCAGGTGCGCTTGTTTGTTGAAAAGAATGTGAACGCAGAAATCCCTGCACTTGTACGGCTACAGTACATATTATTCTGTCTCGACATACACAGAGTTTTATAATAAACCTGTAAAACATGCGAAAATTACGAGTATTAGAAAAGAGGCATTTGTTTGTTTTTGCAATTTTTGGTGCTTTTCTTGGAGGCAATTCCAGCCAAATGTAAAACGAGTCTTAGATATCCAGATTATGTAGGTTTGATCCTAAACGATCCTGAAAAATCGTTTTGGTTAAAGGTGTCATATTTTCATAAAGAAATATTTCAAAACGCTTGGAATGCTCTGTAAGGGTCTATTTCACCGCTATTCGTCACATGATCCTTCCATTGGAAATTGTAACAGCTGTTTGGCCGAATGGATTGTGTGTCGAACTATAGATTAAATGAACGCCGACTTTTGGTTTCGAAACTCCAAATCATCAGAATTGGTTTTCATTTTTTGTCTTTTTTCATCATCATGATTTTGTATATTAAAGTGCAATAGTGGCGTAAAAAAAAAAAAAAAAGACAGCGAACGAACAGCTAACGTAAATAGTTGCTTACCGTTTGTTATTATAATTCGTATATGTTATCATAATTCATGAATAGAGTTGCACACACAATTGATTAATATTGTGATATCCATCAGAGCAAAAAATTAATTGTTACACACATATTCAACTCCTACATAAGAGTGTTTCATCCGAGGGCAGCGAAAAGATAAAAGTTGTATCTATGAATGGAAAAGTTGTAATGTAAAACTTGTCTTGTATGAACGCCTGTTAGGCCAAAAACGGAAAATTCCTGGTTCACTGCAGTTACAGTTAGTCTTCGATGTCTCATCAGTACCACGTGGCAATATCCATTTCCCATTTTGCCGCTAATGTAGTTGATCGCAATTTGCAACTTAAACATATTCTGCATTTATTCAAGAAAATGACGCTCATAAAGTGGTGAAGTTCCCTCTCCCTTTTTTTCTTCTCAAAACATTGCTTTTCTACGGACATCAATGAGCAAAGGTCATTTTATTTCACATCAGATGATTATTGTCTAATTAATCCTGAATTAGTCGTAAAATGCTTTCTGGGAGAATGGCGTCACTGTGACGTCATCAGTCAGATAAGCTTTGATGGTTTTTTTATACATTTTTTGCTAGAGTTGGACCAAAGGTTTAACGTGGTATTGTTCCCTTTTGTCTCAAAGAACTTTAATTTAATAGTTTAAATTTGAATATTTACATTTAACTGATTAACTGGATATAGCTCTTCAGTTAAGAAATAATGTTAGTTTTCCGCCCTTTAACTGCTCAGATAATGTATGGTGAAACAGAATTGCTTATTGTTTTATGTCCTAAAACAAAGGCAATTCCGATTTACCATCCATCATCTTAGCAGTTAGCTAAGCTAAGGGGAGGGCAGGTGGTAATAAAGGCAAGGCTTTGGTGTAAGACCTCCCATTGAAAAGGTAATATCTTGGACAAAAGACTGACAATACAACTTGCAGCAGATCCTTTGTCAATTATATTTCGTGAGTCTTACACCAAATCGTTGCCGTAATAAAGCTCAGAGAACGATATTCCTGTATTTCAGTGCAGAGAAAATGTTTTACTCGCGTTTTTTTTTTTTGTTTTTTTTAAATTACAGACTTCGTGTGGACGCGATCTTATGTGTGATGGAGAATCATTTGTATCAGATTCAAATAATTATCCCACGCCGATTACGGCGTTGATCTGTACGAGCTCGAGTGAGATGCCACCACAGTTTTGCGGACTTCGCCCTCAAACAGAGCGCGAGTTTACAGCCGACACAAGAACACTACCGATTGACTCGGACGGATTTGTAGTATGAACCGGATTCCGATCATTCTGGGGGATTTTTTGAAGTGTTGACTAAAAGTCTGTCACCATAAACCTATGCACAATGACTGTCAATTTTGGTAAATAAATCGTCTCCTCACTGCCTTCTTTGCCCATCATATTGCATTCTATGTTCTGAATACACAAATGATTTTGGCACAAATTATCTGTTCGATTGTATTTTGTCCAAACGATCAAATATAACTACAGGACTCCCGACATGCCCGAGGTTCATTTCTGCCAATTAATTGCCGAATCTACGTGCTGTTTTAGACTACTTTAGTCAACCCAGAACCTATTACCTTTCATAACAAAGACCAGAAAGGGATGGCGATTTCGAGGTCCACGAGTTCTAGTTTTTCCCAAGAAAGTTTGAACATAAAGATTTTAACCCCATTTTCATTCCTGATTGTATGAATTACGTTGTTGTTTCCTATCTGAAACAATGCCGGCGAATAAAAATGCCAAACAAAAAATAAATACCTTTCGCGATAATTTTTCCCTAGAAGCGAATTGTTGTAGTTGTAAAATGCTGCTAAATAGTACTTCGGCAATAACAACATTCAATGTAAATCGGGAACCTATCACTCTGTCATGGTACCCATATTCTGACAGTGATGCGGCATGTCAGAGCTTGGAAATGGTGGGTGTTTCAACAACTCAGCCGATACAGCATTGTTTCAAGTTACTGTTGAAGCATGAGGCTGTTGCAACACATGCAAAATTCGCTAGATTGATCTGAAAGACAACAGCCACAACAATGATGATGACAATGTTAAACTTGAAGTGCAATTGGTACTTAGCATACAGTTTTTGACCTCGAGAAAATAGGTCAACGTCAGTCATATTCATAGATTTCAGGCCCATCATCAGTTGCATATGTGGTATCAATTTAGAAAGCCTAGCTATATTTCATGTTATATCATAATATACAATACATACTCCTTGAAAAAATAGGTTCAGTCAACTGGGATAGGGTTCTAGTCAGTCACCAATTGCACAAGTATTATGAATTTAGAGAGCCTATCTTCATCTCTTCAAAAATTATTGCTAATGCTAAATTTGACCTTGATAAACAGGTGAAGGTCAGTCAAGTTCATCAGGCTGCTGATCCGTCACCAGCTACATATGTGAAATAACAAGAAAGATGGACAGACAGAGAGACAGATAGACGGACAGACAGATGACACAGACAATTCCGTTCTTTTTGGGGTATCATTAAATACATGTATCTTCAAAGTCTAACTATTCTGTCAAAATGCATCAGAACACACCATTTTACCAAAATTCGATGTACATGCAAAAATGTCAAAGGTGGGATATGCCATATAGCAGGGATGTGGAAGTTCCACTTCAAAAATCTTTCTACTTTTTCGGTTGAAAAAATAGTAATCAACAGTTTTAACTATGCTGTCAAAATGCAATGGTATCATATGTGCCATTTCACATATTGAGCTTCAAATAAATGCGGGGAACCTCCACATAAAACATGAGCATTAACTGAGTGATCATTTGTGATTTTATTCATTGAAAATTAGAAAAAATGCATGTCCAGACATCTGGAAGCCCAGGGCTTCACAGCCACTGGAGACTAAACAAACGTACTTGGGATAGCCATACCAATGAACAAAATGAAATTACTATATCAGTATTGTAGAGAGAGGTAGCACTGATTCTGGCAAGGAAGTGTTTACTTTGTTGACACAAGCAGTCTACTAGTCCATTTATGTAAAGTGCATTATGCAACAAGTCAACCACTTGGCTGAATGGTCAACATACAGGCATACAATATGATGGGCTGCAAGGTAAAATGAAAATATCAGTGTTACAGTAGGTCTATTTGACCAAAATGCCCTTAATACAAGTTTACTTGAATCCTTACAATTCTCCATACAGTATCACACCATACTGAGAGCAGTATACTTTCTCTGACTGCATTTTAGTTAGGTGTGTAAGCAGGGGCTGATGTGGCCTAGATTTAGATATATTTGCTGGCAATACCCCATTGCCAAATATATAAGCCAGCGCTAACAGCACTAATGTCCTTTCAATCCATTTTTGAAGTTCTTTGTCTCACAATATTACTTCATGAAATGCCAATAAATTGTGCTATGTAAGTTTAGTGTCTATAGTGCCACCCAATGATGAGCAATATCACGAGACTACATGGTGAAGCCAAATCCTCAGATGTGGCCTGGAGAACGTAGATATTGGACTAAGTCACAAGAATTCCATGTATTACAAAAAAATGGCCATTTGGCTTAGAAGGGATCTGAATTACAACACTGGGAATGTTATATTCATGTTCAGTCAACTCGAATTACTTTTCCTGATTCAAAGAAGTAAATTTAGATTTTTGTGCAAAAAATCTTACTTTGCGATTAAAAACGTGCCTCCATGATTTCGCCAACACCACCAAAATCTTGTCAGTTCTTTGCCTATTTTCCAAGATCATTATACTCAAATTTCATGGAAATCAAACACGTTGTTTAGAAGATATGATATTACACTTGTATGTACCTGCATTCATGTCTATAGCACCACCTAGTGAAGACCAAAAACAACGGAAAATATGCAGGGCAATTCTAAAGCCCTTGGGAGATGGCACAAAAAAGTTCAATGGAAAAAACTTCAATCATGATAATGGTTATGGAGGTTTTGACGTTAAGTCAGATAATTGAGATTTTTCATTTAAATAGCAATTTGGTTCAAATCAAAATAAATTATCATGTCGGCAATCCTACATTTATGCTTGGCAATATAGAATAGAACAATTTTTAAATATTTCTCCAAGCGAGTGGTAAACTTTTATTTCATGAAAACTTGCCTTTATAATTATGCCAGCTACATGAAAACCTTTTCAGCACATTGCCTATCCTTCAAGACCATTGTAATAAAATTTCATGGAAATCAAACAAGTCGTTCAGACGAAATCGTCATAGAAAGATTTACCTATGCTCTGACTACAACGCCACCTAGTGGTGAGCAGCAGCTATCGAAACACAACCAGCCAAATTTCCCAGGTCTAAGGAGATAGTACACAAAGTTTGACCCGAAAATATTTAATGGTTTCAGAGATATTCACATTTGAAGTTGCAGCGACGGCGGAGCCGTTTCTCATGAAAACGTAACAGCATTCACTTTGTGGAAATGCTCTAATATTAAAACTTCTACAAGACAGTCCTCTCTCATCTCCTCCAAAGTAGTCACTCGACAAAAAGAATCCCTCACAATATCTATACATTTGACAAGAACACGTTTCACTGTGAGATCCTCGTGGCATGCAATACACCTTGGGACTGGCTCCTTTTTTAGTAAATGTCTTTGAGTCAATCGTGTATGGCCGATTCTACATGTACAACATATTCCAGTTCACCACCTCCATAGTCCAAATAGATCGACTAACGACACTCTCGCCTTCTTCCCTAAACATTACAATCAGAGCTATATTCCAAAGCTATCATAACCAAGGAGCGAGTTAATGAGTAGTAGGGTTAAACGTCGTTTTCAACCTTGTTCCAGTCATATCACGACGGTGCCTACATGTGCCAGAACAGAGAGTGCTCACAGTTCCTATTACCCTGGACACTGATCAGCCCATCCAGTACAGGACCCAGTCGCCCATCCAAGTATTGACCGAGCTTAACATTGCTTAATTTTGGTGATCTGACGAGAACCGTTGTGTCCCACGCCATAAGCCGTACCGGATCAAGATTTCCTCATGGTGATCATTGTATTGATCTCCCAGATCAACTTCCTTGTTTGGTCTAGCACTTCCTTCAGCTGTTGGTTCTTTAATCGGACTTGCTGAGGAAAAAATTCAACATTTAAAATTTGTAGTTGATGATACAGAATGTGAATTTGTTATCTAATTATGGTAAAAACTAATTATTCAAGTGGCTGTCTGTAGGAGGCAAAATTTTAATTCCTTACATGGTGATACCAACATTCTCAACCATTGGACATTTTCTTGAAATGCTCATTGTTGCTTACGTTGTCCGTTCTGACAATTAAAAATAAGACCTATATTCGCAACAAAATTAAGAAGATCATACTTGGTTGTATTGCTACAATGTAACATTACACAAATGGACAGACAAAAAACAAAATAGATTGTCACATTCAATTGCATAGTTAGTGGAAATACAGATTTGCAATTAAATTGATATGTTGACTTAACTGTTATAGAATAGCGAATAGCTTGAATGATGTTGTTGTTACTTCAATTGTGGATGGACATTCTATTGTGTACTTGTAACATAAATAGCAGTTTTTTTAAACGTTATTTTTTATTAACTTTTCAAATATTTTGGTTGATTTTATGTACTGAATCAGCCACATACAGGATTTTTCCCTACAAACTTCATTAAAAGTATAAGACGATACTATTTGTATGATAATGTACAGCTGACAAAATTCTAGCGATGTGCTAACATTACAGATGTGGACGGACAACAGTGGGCATTGATCCAGATATTGCATATTTGGTTCGACAAGAAATGTTTAAAGATCGGACAATGCAATATGGCTGATGGCAGCCATCTTGGATTATACAGTTAACTGAGAAGCAATCCCAACACTTCTCTCACTGATGTCAATGAAGTCTCCAAATTTGAAGTCAATCGGTTCAATAATTCTCGAGCTATTGGTCAGACAAGAAATGTGTCAAAATCCAACTGCTGACAATCCAAGATGGCTGATGACATCTTGGATTACACAGGTAACTAAAAAGCAATCCCAACCGTCCCCTCACCGATGTCAAGACACTCTCCAAGTTTGAAGTCGATCAGTTCTATAGTTCTAGGGTTATGGGTCGGATAAGAATAGTTAAAAAATTTGGAATGATGGAATAACTCGGATGCCTATCAAGGAACTCATACCCAGTAACCCTAATTTGAAGAAGCTCCCAAAGGTCATTGCCACTTGATTGGTTGTTTAGCATGATCTTGGTTTTAACTTTTTTAAATGCACATTCATGATAGAGGATATAATTATTTATTATTAATTATGAAATTGCAAACCAACTGTATATATGAATATGAATAAAATGATTGAGTTTTACTCATAAAAATGTACATGTAAATCCCTCATCTATTTTAATTATTTGCCCTCAAAATATAGATGGGGGCTGGTCATGCTAAACAACTAATTAAGTGACAATGGCCTAACAAAAATGCTTTGGCCAGCTGTCTATAGCTATAGATGATGGAATTGTATTGGTGCGAGCTAAGATACGGCTCCATTCACAGGGAAATACACTGCCAAAAAATATCCTACTTATTTAAGATAATACCCTAACATTTTCTTGAAATAATATAATTTTACTCAAAATAAGTTAAATTTTAAGAATCTTTTCAGATTTTTTTTTCTTGTTTAGGTAAAATATACTTACCCCACTCAAAATTTTACTTAAAATTATTAAAATTTAAGAATTTTT
Organism: Hanleya hanleyi; assembly: GCA_036873755.1. Classification (NCBI taxonomy): domain Eukaryota; kingdom Metazoa; phylum Mollusca; class Polyplacophora; order Lepidopleurida; family Hanleyidae; genus Hanleya; species Hanleya hanleyi. Next base: position 10,689 of record JAVTVY010024173.1, read on the forward strand.
CTTAAAACAAGATTTTTTTAAAGAAAAATTCTTAAATTTTAAGGTTTTTTTTTCTTGTTTAAGTAAAATTTGGAGTGGGTAAGTATATTTTACTTTCTTTGATAGGCATTTAGAAGTCGGCGTATATAACACAAGGCTATTCTATGGATAACAACTTCTTTTATGCTGTGTAGCTGATGTTTCATTGGAGATACTTAAAAATTAACTTAAAAATTAACTTACAGTAAAATAATCTTATTTCAAGAAAATTTTAGGGCATTATCTTAAATAAGTAGGGTATTTTTGGCAGTGATATAATGATATATGATACAGAGATATAATGTAACTATTGATAGATCAGGAACTATTAAAATCTCATAGTTACCTCACATACTTCCTTGTGTTCCTCAGAAACAAACCTATAGACCTCATTCATCTTGGCTCTCTCATCCACCTCCATATTCTCAAATGGCATCAGAGTCTGAAAACAAAATTGCAGATACAACAGGTTTGGGTCAACACATACCTTCCCATACGAGTATTTTTTTAACGAATATTTCATAATTCCGGTTCGGAACTGAATCTTTTGATGAAAAAATATCCGTATAATGCCACTTCAAATCCTGAGATAGTTAGAATTCTATAATATGCAAAACATTTCCTGAAATGTCACTTTTAGCTGTAAAGTGAGAGTGAATTCTGGCAAAAATTCTATTTATATTCTCATTTTCTCCCATGGAATGCTAGAACCCACTGACCAAACTATGCACTTGAAATCATCTTTTCTGCCGAACTGTGAGATTTTTAATTAACAAAATTTCTAAAAGTACAATCCTGAGATGAAGTTTTCATGTTAATGATTATAAAAAGACCATAGAGGTCCATGTCCCCCGCTAGTAACACCAGTTATGGTGGATTACATCCACCATAACTGGCGCTGCTGCTGCGGGGGCCATGGACCTCTATGGTCGATTTTTTTTGGTCGATGATATCTCATATCATTGATGAAGAGTACATGTATGATTTGTAAATGGAGATATCGCTGATGAGCTTAACATAATCTAATACAGCGGATGGCACTCATATTGGATTTATATGCACATCCATTAAACATAATACCAACTGTCCTCTCACCAATGTCCATGCACTCCCCAAGTTTGAAGTAGATTGGTTGAATCATTATAGAGTTATTGTCCAGACAAGATCTAAATGCTGAAAATCTAAGATGACTGATGATGGCCAGCTTGGATTACACAGGTGACTGAAAAGCAATGACAACTGTCCTCTCACCTATGTCAAGCCAAACTGCAAGTTTTGAAGTCGATCAGTTGAATTATTCTAGAGTTGTCCAGACAAGATGCAACTGCTTAAAATGCAACATAATCCAATATCGCTGGTAGATGGCAGCCAAATTGGATTATGCTCGTTCATGATGCACAATCCTAACCGGGATCTCACCAAGGTCAAGGGACTCCCCAAGTTTGAAGTAGATCAGTTGAATCGTACTCCAGCTATTGTCCGGACAAGATCAAACTGCTTAAAATCCAATGAAATCCAGTATGGCTGATGATGGCCATATTGGATTAAGCACGTCCTTGAAAAACAATCCTAATACTCCTCTCAACAATGTCAAGGCACTCCCCAGGTATGAAGTAGATCGGTTGAATCGTTCGACATGTTCGAGTTATTGTCCGGACAAGATACAATTTAACTGCTTATAATCCAATATGGCGGACGGCGGCCATATTAGATTACACACATTGCTGAAAAACAATCCCAACCGTCCTCTCACCAATGTCAAGGCACACCCCATGTTTGAAGTTGATCGGTTAAATCGTTCACGAGTTACTGTCCGGACAAGAAAATCTAAGATCCAACTGCTCATAATCCAATATGGCTGACAGCGGCCATATTGGATTATGCACATTGCTGAAAAACAATCCTAACCGTCCTCTCACCGATGTCAAGGCAGTTTGAAGTACGTAGTTCTCTCTCGAGCACATGTGGTGGCTGAGTAAAGTAACATTTTATAGGTGGCTCTTATAATAATCTGAATAAAAATCGTACCACATTGTAGCTCTCAATATCCCATAGTGAACAGTTCATCACAGAAAACTGTCTTGATTGAATCCTGAATGTTGAAATCTATCAACAGATTGACAGTGAGGCATGCACTCACTTCCCTCAGCTAAAGAGCACAAAGACGACCGTGAGATGTTACTTAATACCACACCCAGTCGTCCTCATCTGGGTTGATCACATATGTTTATATCTTCACATGCGCCGCTCAGGAAACTCGAGACTATGTACAGTTATTAAATCTTTATTTGGCATCAACCAACACAGTGAACAACAACACATTCATGTTGACATTCCAAGATCAACTTTTTATTCAATATTAACGGAGCAGTAAAAATATTTGCGGACTGGTAACATTCTTGGTTTATCCGTCCGGCGGACTGAGCTGGTTAAAATTTTTCTTAAATTCGAACCCTGTGTACTGACATGCATACCTGTTGGTCTCTTCTACTATTTTGTCCACGATATCATCTGTCACATACAGCTGGAAAAAGTCAATGTTTCAGGCGTGGATCATTGGTGAAAGAGGCATCTTTGGGTTGGTGACTGTTCACATTTTTCCACTTCCAATTATGTCCCTGACCTGATTAACTGAGGAGGAATAGAGTACGAACATTCCTAGTATCGGTATTTCTTAATGTTGTTTGGCTCGTGGCATGCCCCCCTGTGTGTAATCCTTGTGCGCGGTCTTCCACGACCGGGATCGTTTTCTCCTGATGTTGTTGTTGTTGTACTATGACTTGAACCTTCGCCGACATTGTTGTCTCTGTTATTTTCAGCTTTCGGCGACTGTGAAATGCCTCTCAAGTCACCGTTCCCAATGTTTTCATGACTAGAAACGTCTTTCAGGAGAGTTCTGTTTCGTCACTTGATCTGATCTGGATTAGCATTTTCTGATTCATCATCTTCATTTTCATAACTTTCGTCAGACTGGTCAGCAAAACTCAATTCCAAATAATCCCCAAGCGTTAAATAATCTGCATCATCGTCTCACCCACTTTCCCTGCTTACTGGGCGCAGCCATCTTGAAATTGAGCAATCCCCTAGCAATGACAAAATTCCCTTCTCGTTGATCAGTGTGTCTCTCAATGCATAGAAATAAACCCGCAGACGTAACAGTGCTGTCATAGAATGACTACAAACATAGACGTACGCTGCACGTCATAAACAGAACAAGGAGAGAAAGCGTGCACTGCATGTCATAAACAATGAAAAGGTTAATACATTGGAGCAATGATGGCAGGAGTAATTACAGTGCTAGTTCCTGTTGTGCCTGAAATAGAGTGAGTGAGTAGTACATGTCGTTTTCAACCTTGTTTCGGTCTTATCACAATGGTGCCAGAAACACGTGAGTGCTCACAGTTCCTGTTACCCTGGACACTGATCAGCCCAGCCAGTACAGCACCCGGGCACACGTTCAAGTATTGACCGAGCTTAACAATGCTGAACTGCGGTGATCTGACGAGAACCGGTGTGTCCAACGCTATAAGCCTGCCTAAGAAGATGCAGAAGCTTACCTCTATGGGTGGGTTCTCCAGTGAGCCTGTGAACTCCATGACCTTGTCATAAACCAGGCGCAGTCTACGGAATAGCAAATTCAGATTTTGTAGATGTTCATCAATCTTATTTTTCCTCTCTTTAAAACCCTGTACGCTGGACTGGGGAGTGGTGCCATTTGGAAGCTGTGTCAAAAAATGCAAATAAATATTAGAAATGAGGTAAACAAACAGTGACCTTTAATCTATTGACCTCATAATCTGAGATCTATTCCCAATTACATCTCCATATGAAATTTTGGAATGTACTGAACCACATGGGCAGTGATTCTAATCTCCTGTCCGGGGTCTGGCAGTGGATAAAAAAGCTCTCAGTAACTCGTTGCTATGGTTACCATTATAGTAGTTTACGTAATGCTAATGATCAATATTATACAACTGAATATTTCATTATCCTAGCTTTATCAAAAACTTTCTAATATACCTGTATGATTCATTTGAAATTGATGGGGGGGGGGGGGAAAGGAGGGGTTTTCCTAGCCTGTTTTTCATCTGGGTTACCCTGATTAAAAATTTGAAATATTGAGTTTAGTGTAAAATATTGAATTGAGTTTTGCTAGCTGTTGATAACTGAGTTTCATAAAAATTTGGGTCCGCAGGTGTACCGAAAAAAATGACTTTTTCTTGGAATTACGTGTTGAGGATACGAAATTCTACCGAAATTCATGCTGCGGCTGCGAATGGCATTGTTGTTGTTATTTCATTCAGGCCGGGACAGGTAGAACTGAAGTTGAGAAACAAATCGATCTGATCCGATTCTTAGCATTCTGCCACACCCTTCATTTGCATAAAATGCTGGTCGAACATAAAGTGTATAAGGCGGATAGAAAAATTTCCAGCAACAGATGTACGCGGGAAGACTGACAACAAGTTAGTATGAATACATTGGAGGGGCGAACACTCCATCGGGGCATCTCAGCTGAGTGACAGTGGTAAGTGTCAGATGACCTAATGTACCGATTCTACAACAGCTGACTGTTGTACATGCACATATTTTCTTATAAATGCAATTCAAGCCACGAATTCATGCACATTGTAGAAGAATATGTACCTGCAGAGTAAAATTAGATTTATTTGGATGAGGTACATGCCAATAATCATCTTTCACCGATTTGCATCTTCAATGTACATGTGTACTGTTTTGTTCTCCAAGTCTGCGCCCTAAACTGCGCCCTATCAGTACAACAGTCATGCTATTATTCTGAGAGAGTGCCCTAATCGTGCCCCAACTGCGCCTTTTCTGCACCCCAACTGCGCCTTATCTGCACCCCAATAGTGCATCATATTCTCTAATAGGGCGCATGTAAGGCGCAATTAAAATATTATGCACCGTAGCCATATTGGGTCTAATGGCAAAATTGGGGGCGCAGATTTGTTTGGGGGCGAAGATAGGGCGCGCACCCCAATTGCGCCCTAGTGTCTCAATTGATGCGCCCTATTTGTGCCTTAAATGCACCCTAATTACATTTTACCATAGAGAAAAACTACAAAATGTTTAATCATCTGGCATTTCCAGCAAAACTCTTGACTGTAAGATGTAAAATGAACAAAATGTTAAAAAAAATGTCTTCACCGTTGTTTGTACATTTTCATGGAAATGGCCCACATCGGATCCCATTAATCAATTTCCCAAGTCTCCGGTGTAATCAGAATTTGACTGCAATTGGAATATACATTTATCCCCCCCCGCCCCCCGTCCAAAATGCTTATTATTCAGAGCAATGCTATTGTTGTATTATTTGTTTTTTTGTCCATGATTTACCGATTTTCAGCAGCAGTGACCTTGACCTTGAAGTGAATAGGGTTCCTCTGTGTCCCATGGGTCGGTACATGTATACATGTACCCTAACACTGGTACCAATCCATGCCCTAGAACTGGAGATATCACACGAACAACAAAAGTTAATGGACAACTAGATCTGACAACAGAAGTCCGTGGTACATGTCATGTACCACCTCATCTCCTGATGGACATTTTATAAATGTACTGAGACCGGTGGCTGTCAAATAAAACTGCCAAAGTGTGACATTTTTATTTTTATTTAACAAGCCAGGGTACCTTGCTTGCATTCAGTGAATGAGTGAATAGGGTTTAATGTCGTTTTCAACTTCTTTTCAGCTATTTCATGACGGGGAAGGGAGGGGAGGGGACGGGAGGGGAGGAGGAGGGGTGGGGGCACCTGCTTGCATTCAAGTGGATGTAGATGTACCTGTGTCATTCTCAGAGTCTGAAAGACCTCGTTAGTCTTGTTAACGATGTCATGGATGCATTCCTGTCCTGCTCGACACAAAGCCGCATAGTTTGGTTCTTTGGTTGGAGACATCATCTGGGGCTGGGTCATCCCTGGCGACTGACTCGTTCCTCCTGGTGGTGGGGCTGTCTGGATGGTGGGCCCAGGCTGCTGGGCAGGTTGGGCAGGGTAAGAGGCCGATGGGGCCTGATAGGACTGGTTGAAAGAGGCCATATTTTGCTGCTCCATAAAAACTTCTGTTGCAAAAATAGAGAATTATTTCATTAATTTATGGTGACAATCTTGAGAACAAAAAATCGACCATCAGAGGTCCATGTCCCTCACCAGCAGCACCAGTTATGATGGACGAAACCTTCTTTTCGGGCCTCAATTTAAGGAGTGCTGTTACCATGAAATCTACACTGATAACCTATGGCAACCTAAAGCCTGTTTTCATATTATTGGTCAGAATTATGGGGACCTGCAAAGCTCCAACCAACCTGAAAACAGGTTATCACCTAAAAGGTGAAATGCAAAGGTTTTTATACTCTCATTTTCATATTTTATATTGGTTTGATAATGAAAAAAACATCGGTTAATCTATTTTGCTTGGTTTAATTTGAAGTCTTTTGTGTCCTAGAAGTTTTCAAAAGTTGATACCCCAAGACCGGCTACATTCTGATTTGCAAACGGTCATCGCCTATCTTTCCTTGATTATGACGTCACGTCGGACCAACCTCTCGAAGACTGAATGGTACAAGTATTGACATCCAGCCAGGGGATGGTCTGATGTGACGTCACGAACCAGCATCAAACATGGGCAGATAAGCGATACGGATTTCTTTTCTGAAATCGGCCAGCTTGAGATAGCAAATGTGGAGCACTTTTCTAAAGCTACTAGGGGACAATATACTTCAAATAAATCCAAACAATGTAGATAGACTGATAACTTCATCATTAAATAAGCCATGAAGAAAATAAAAAGGAAAATATGAAAACCTTTGCATTTCACCTTTAAATTGAGGTCGGCTTTTGTATTGGTATACTGCCAGACAGATCGGGAAAACATGGGTTTATGAGGATTGAAATCACATATTTTATAAAACAACCCTGGGTTAATGGCAGACATGTTAATCAGTTGTACACTTTATTGAATGATAGACCATACTGACATGACTGAGAGTTACTATGTCTCATTTAATTCTTTTCAGCAATTGTACAAAATCTAGGAATTTTTTGCAGGTTCCGATCCCAAAATCCCAGTTCCCATTCGTAATTCATTATTGAGGGTCCAATTTTAATTGGTGAATTTTGGCACAAACTGCAGCCTATGATCAGTCACAAAATACATGCAGCTCTAGTTTATTAGCATAAAATTCAATACCTAGCTATGCAATCAGATCGATATTGAGGCTCTCAGAAGCTTTTCCCAGGAGTATTTCTTTCAGAAATCCTTTCAAATTGAACAACAACAGCAACAATTTTTTTTTTTTTTTTTTTTTTTATTTGAGTTCATGCATCATCTTCATGCATAGACGTCAAAATATTCAGTTTTTTTCTCGCTGAATTGAGTTTTGTCCAATCAATATTCAGTCCTTCTAGAATTTTACACCTTTCCAGTGTAATATTCTAATACATTTGCCAGAATTAAGTCTTTCATAAGTTTACCGTGATTCTTGGCTCCTCTATTGAGAGTTTGAGTGAATTTTACAGCCTATTACCGGTAGTAAGATGTGACTTCTATGAACCCCTGCAGATGTTTTGGGCGCCCATATGTTTTCCAAATCTAAAATGGCATGAGATGCAGCCCTGAACATTGAAAATGAACCAGTCCAGCTGTGTATACAGGTTGGGGAAAATACCTTGATCAAGGTATAGGCCTATATCTCGATTGGGGTACATGTATAGGGCTATGTCAATCTCTGTTTTTTGTATATTTATGGGAAATGTGGACATCCACACATACCCCGGACTGCATGGATCTTTCAACAGCATCTATTGCTTCATTGTTCCATGATTTACACAGCAACTTATCGCTTCGTTCTATGCAACTACAAATTAGGCACTTTAATATTTCAAAACCGAAATAAGCTTCAAATGATATATGTGGTGAAATTTATATTATATATTAAAAATGTAAAAATTCTGTCTGAAATAGCTATTTTTGGGTGAGATGGGGGTTTTATCTGACTTTTCAATTTTGGGTGTTTTGTCCGTGGGTGTTTTGTCCTAGGGGGTTTTGTCTGTGGGTGTTTTGTCCTAGGGGATTATGTCTGTAGGTGTTTTGTCCTAGGAGGTTTTGTCTGTGGGTGTTTTGTCCTAGTGGGTTTTGTCTGTTGGTGTTTTGTCCTAGAGGGTTTTGTCTGTGGGTGTTTTGTCATAGGGGGTTTTGCCTGTGGGTGTTTTGTCCTAGGGTGTTTTGTCCGCTGGGGGTTTTGTCCGGATCCTCCGACTGTCATCCACTTCTGGGCTGGAATATAGCATCTGGGCATTGGCAGTACTTTACTAATATTGTAGTAATGTTTTGTAGGGTTAAATATCTGGGGGAGGGAATCATTCATATATAATCAAGGGATGAGGTTATTATTTATTTATTTATGTTTGTATAAAATTTGATTGTTAGCCTCTTGGACACTGTGATCAGAAAATGAAGATATTCTATTCCTACTTCCATTGGCAACCTATGTATAGAAATTTGAAGGACTCAAATGGGTGTGGATGGATGGATGGATGGATCTACTTGGGCACTCCATCGTGGTACGATGGGCACTGGTCATGCAGGACATGCCGTGCAACCCGTTCCCCCAACCCTTCCTGCACATTGTCCCTTGTACCAGTGTCACATAGACACTGGCAACCTCCCCTCTATTGTCCTTGACTAGCCTAGTCTATCTCGCGGGCCATAAACTCTGGCTCATGTCGGCATGTGCTAACATTATACAAATTAATGTAGTCACAACTGTTGTTCCACAGGGGCTTGTAGCTGGTCGGTTATTAATTATGATATTAATATTTATATATACTCTCCTAGAGTACCGGGTATATATAAATATTAATATCATAATTAATAACCGACCAGCTACAAGCCCCTGTGCTCAAACCGGCAAAATTTCCATAAAATAGTACTGTGACGGTGTATGACCCGGTATGAAAGAAAATATGGGTCATCTAGTATCATGACAGGAAAGGACGCTACTGCGATAGTGTTGAAAATTGGGGTCTTCATAACCCATTACCGGAAGTGAACTGTTCAACGTTGAAAAGGCGAGAGCGGAACAAATTGTTTAACCATTGCCGACTGAATAATCTTACCTGCACTCCAAAACAAGTACGGTATAACGAGCACCGGTACGGGTGTTGTTGCTGTTTGTGTTTAACTATCTTGGAAAGGAGTTGAGGTTATAAGTTTGCAATTCCCCAGATCTTCGAATGATAGTGCTCCACGGACCGTTCGCCTTCTCCATATCATGCATATTCATTATGTGGCACTTGCACGTCACCATATCATACATATTCATTAGGTGACAATTTTACCTCCTAAACAAGAGAGCTCGCCACATACGCACTTTCCATTCCGCAGAGGCTTGATCAATTTGTATCGATGAGATAAAGATCAAGAATGTTTTTATCGTACACATGATTAATATGATGAACATGCAGGAGCTAAAAACATATTTGGCCTCTTTTTGAGGATCATCTTCTGAAATCACGGTTGCAGTATTTTCCAGCACAAAGGAAAGAATATACCGTATTCATAAAATCCGAACGTTGCCAATAAACGGTACATGTAACTTTAACCATATTATGAACGTCCTCAGATATAACCTCTTAATTTCTTGAGGATCCTTTTTATCTCGGTCAGGCTAAATATCTCTGATAGACCTTACAGATATAAGGTATTAATCCATTAACTTCTGGTATACTCGCAGTATATATCTGGCCTACAGGATATTGGATGGTAGATGTCTACGTATATAGTTTCTTGTTTTTATGTCATTGAGGTCAGGGTATGGCAGGAAATTAAAAACTGTCGTAACTCAGCTTGACATCATTAGTATAATAAAAATGAGTATTTATTAATTCACATACCGTAGTTTATTTATTGAAAAAATAGCCTACGTAGATGCCTACCGTCCAGTATCCCACAGGCCTACAGGCAACTGACTGGGGCGAAAATAATCCCTTTCATTCTAGGTTTGCAGGAGAGGAATAGCTTAGCCGAAGTCGAATTGGTAGAATAGCAATAGATTACTCACAGACCGAGGAGTATATTTATGTTGTCAATTTGGACAGTAGGCCTATGATATATGTCCGCCAAGGCATGTACTGTTATTAAATTTTGTTGTGGAGATATCAAGAAAATTAAGTTTTGCGGGTTGAAGCATTGGAAGTTGGGGCAAAACGGAAATACGGGGCGAAATGGATTAATTGTAAGGAATTTCCAATAATTATATTCTATGGTTATAATTAATGGAATCATTATCTTAAATCTCGCATACCAAAATATGTTTTTAATTTTGAGAAGACGGCAACAGTGAAAAAATTAAGACAAACAAATAAAATCAGTGTCAGCGGAAAACATTGTTAGTAGGCTGACAACAAATGTTTTTCCAATCCCAAGGTCAAATTCATACCAAATGCTTGTGCATGTGCATTGATGAAGTAAAGTTTTTTCAGTTTTCGGGGGCCAAAGAATACAAATTGTTTCGTCAAATTGTATCATATATATTGGCTATATATTGCCCATTAATCGGCTAAAAGATAGAAAATAATAACTGCTTTGAAATATTCGAACTCAAGAGATATAAGTAACAAAATATGGCTGATTTGGACTTTTAAAATGACTTTAGGACGCCATATTCAACAGTTTTTCATTTTCGGCCGACTTTTCCACCCTTGGCAAATATATATATGCACCTAGCCTATCCATCGTACCCACAACAGTCGGATACGAAACACCACTCAAAATTTTTGTTTCCCCTATATACTAAATAGTAAGTACCTACTCTCTAAAAAAACTTGAGTGAACTGTTCCACTCAAGTTTGAGTGAAATGTACCTGTTCACTCGAACTTGAGTTAGTTTTCACTCAACTTGAGTTAAAACCACTCAAGTTCACTCAACTTGAGTGGGATCAATTCCCACTCTTATGCTTGAGTGAATGTCACTCAAGTTGAGTGCATTTAACTCAAGTTGAGTGAAAAGTAACTCAAGTTGAGTGAAAAGCTCATCCAAGTATACTGAGTGGGATCAATTTCCACTCTTACTTGAGTGAAACATCACTATCACTCAACGTTTTTAGAGAGTATAGATAAACAGCATTTCGTCGGTTTATTATTTAATACTGAGTACGGTATGTATCTTCAAAATCCATCTCATTGCATATCAAGGCCATACTGTATAGAGCATGAGTGATCGCTCAAAGTTAGAAGTTCCTTTTTGCCCCACCATCCCCAAAAACCAGCATGTCGTCACTTAACCCGACCTGGCCTGGGTGTGGAGGGGGGAGGGGCACTTTCCCCTCCCCCCCCCCTTGTTGTTTTTTTGCTCCTATCTCCGGAACGACAGAAAATTAAGAGCTGAAACTTCGTGACCTTTTAGATTGTCATATTGGGGTCATTTTGAGCCTATTTGCATGACTCGGGGGAGCAGAGGATCATGGGTAAATTCAAAATGGCAGCCATGTGAGGTACCAGAAATGTGATGTTTTCGTCATATATCTTAAAAAAAATTCCTTATCTGCATGGAAAAGTGGGTAAAATCTATTTTATTTCATATCAGACTATTATTTACGAATTTGTCATGCAGTTTTTGCGAAGAAAGTAAACGAGATATCCTGAAGGATCTTGGCGCCCACCATTGTCCGATAATTGTAAGCTAATGACTAGAGGATCTTTTTGTCCATTGTTACTAAGAACAAACGAATGATTTGTAATTTTGTTTACAGAATTTTGAATCTGAGCGGAAAAGATCGAAAAAGGCCACTGAAAAACACCAAGATATAATCTAAGTTTCAGGAGTTTCAAGATTTCTAGAAACTGTACTTATGTCGGTTAGCAAAGTTAGTCTGAAAGTGAATGTACATGTACGGAGGATCCTTCGCCTTTGTTTTTTAGTATTTTTTTCATTTATTTTTTTGCACGTGTCATCATTGGGTACTGGAAGCGAAGACCAACCTCTTTGACACTTTGGCATGAGCTATGAAACATACTTAAGATTTTATAATCAGGAACGAATGCTAATTCTGTTCTGTTTATTGGGCTATTTTGAGATATCTCTTTTAAAATACCATGCTCGAAAATAGTAAGATGGCTACAATACTTAATACTGAAGGGATCCGGTCTGCGAAGTAATGTTGAAACTTCGAAAGTGCCTGAATCCTGATTATCTCCCTTGGATCAAGATGGCTGCCTGGTGGCCATATTGAATTTTCGAATCGGACCAGAAAAGATATCTTGCACAACTAGACCCCAAGGGGAACCTGTGTACCAAATTTGAGAAAGATCCATGCAGTAGTTCCTGAGAAATTGCAATAACAAGGTTTCATAGGGAAATCCAAGATGGCTGCCTGGTGGTCATATTGGATTTTCGAATCGGACCAAAAAAGGTATCTTGCCCAACCAGACCCCAAGGGGAACCCGTGTACCAAATTTGAGAAAGATCCATGCAGTAGTTCCTGAGAAATCGTGATAAGGTTTCATGGGGAAATCCAAGATGGCTGCCTGGTGGCCATATTGGTTTTTCGAATCAGACCGAAAAAGATATCTTGCACAACTAGACCACAAGGGGAACCTTGTGTACCAAATTTGAGAAAGATCCATGCAGTAGTTCCTGAGAAATCGCAATAACAAGGTTTCATGGGGAAATCCAAGATGGCTGCCTGGTGGCCATATTGGATTTTCGAAACTGACCAAAAAAGGTTTCTTGCACAACTAGACCCCAAGGGGAACCTGTGTACCAAATTTGAGAAAGATACATGCCGTAGTTCCTGAGAAATTGTGATAAGATTTCATGGGGAAATCCAAGATGGCTGCCTGGTGGCCATATTGGTTTTTCGAATCAGACCGAAAAAGATATCTTGCACAACTAGACCCCAAGGGAAACCTGTGTACCATATTTGAGAAAGATCCATGCAGTAGTTCCTGAGAAATCGCGACAACAAGGTTTCATGGAGAAATCCAAGATGGCTGCCTTGTGGCCATATTGGATTTTCGATTCGGACCGAAAAATGTGTCTTGCACAACTAGACCCCAAGGGGAACCTGTGTACCAAATTTGAGAAAGATCCATGCAGTAGTTCCTGAGAAATTGCAATAACAAAGTTTCATAGGGAAATCCAAGATGGCTGCCTGGTGGCCATATTGGTTTTTCGAATCGAACCGAAAATGGTATCTTGCACAACTAGACCACAAGGGGAACCTTGTGTACCAAATTTGAGAAAGATCCATGCAGTAGTTCCTGAGAAATCGCAATAACAAGGTTTCATGGGGAAATCCAAGATGGCTGCCTGGTGGCCATATTGGATTTTCGAATCGGACCAGAAAAGAAATCTTGCACAACTAGACCCCAAGGGGAACCGGTGTACCAAATTTGAGAAAGATCCATGCAGTAGTTCCTGAGAAATCGTGATAACAAGGTTTCATGGGGAAATCCAAGATGGCTGCCTGGTGGCCATATTGGTTTTTCGAATCGGACCGAAAAAGGTATCTTGCACAACTAGACCCCAAGGGAACCTGTGTACCAAATTTGAGAAAGATCCATGCAGTAGTTCCTGAGAAATCGCGATAACAGGGTTTCATGGGGAAATCCAAGATGGCTGCCTGGTGGCCATATTGGATTTTCGAATCGGACCGAAAACGGTATCTTGCACAACTAGACCACAAGGGGAACCTTGTGTACCAAATTTGAGAAAGATCCATACGGCAGTTCCTGAGAAATCGCAATCACAAGGTTTCATGGGGAAATCGAAGATGGCTGCCTGGTGGCCATATTGGATTTTCGAATCGGACCAAAAGAGGTTTCTTGCACAACTAGACCCCAAGGGGGACCTGTGTAGCAAATTTGAGAAAGATCCATGCCGTAGTTCCTGAGAAATTGTGATAAGATTTCATGGGGAAATCCAAGATGGCTGTCTGGTGGCCATATTGGATTTTCGAATCGGACCAAAAAAGGTTTCTTGCACAACTAGACCCCAAGGGGAACCTGTGTACCAAATTTGAGAAAGATCCATGCAGTAGTTCCTGAGAAATTGCAATAACAAGGTTTCATAGGGAAATCCAAGATGGCTGCCTGGTGGTCATATTGGATTTTCGAATCGGACCATAAAAGGTATCTTGCACAACCAGGCCCCAAGGGGAACCCGTGTACCAAATTTGAGAAAGATCCATGCAGTAGTTCCTGAGAAATCGTGATAAGGTTTCATGGGGAAATCCAAGATGGCTGCCTGGTGGCCATATTGGTTTTTCGAATCGAACCGAAAACGGTATCTTGCACAACTAGACCACAAGGGGAACCTTGTGTACCAAATTTGAGAAAGATCCATGCAGTAGTTCCTGAGAAATCGCAATAACAAGGTTTCATGGGGAAATCCAAGATGGCTGCCTGGTGGCCATATTGGATTTTCGAAACGGACCAAAAAAGGTTTCTTGCACAACTAGACCCCAAGGGGAACCTGTGTACCAAATTTGAGAAAGATCCATGCCGTAGTTCCTGAGAAATTGTGATAAGATTTCATGGGGAAATCCAAGATGGCTGCCTGGTGGCCATATTGGTTTTTCGAATCAGACCGAAAAAGATATCTTGCACAACTAGACCCCAAGGGGAACCTGTGTACCATATTTGAGAAAGATCCATGCAGTAGTTCCTGAGAAATCGCGATAACAAGGTTTCATGGAGAAATCCAAGATGGCTGCCTTGTGGCCATATTGGATTTTCGATTCGGACCGAAAAATGTATCTTGCACAACTAGACCCCAAGGGGAACCTGTGTACCAAATTTGAGAAAGATCCATGCAGTAGTTCCTGAGAAATTGCAATAACAAAGTTTCATAGGGAAATCCAAGATGGCTGCCTGGTGGCCATATTGGTTTTTCGAATCGAACCGAAAACGGTATCTTGCACAACTAGACCACAAGGGGAACCTTGTGTACCAAACCTGAGAAAGATCCATGCAGTAGTTCCTGAGAAATCGCAATAACAAGGTTTCATGGGGAAATCCAAGATGGCTGCCTGGTGGCCATATTGGATTTTCGAATCGGACCAGAAAAGATATCTTGCACAACTAGACCCCAAGGGGAACCGGTGTACCAAATTTGAGAAAGATCCATGCAGTAGTTCCTGAGAAATCGTGATAACAAGGTTTCATGGGGAAATCCAAGATGGCTGCCTGGTGGCCATATTGGTTTTTCGAATCGGACCGAAAAAGGTATCTTGCACAACTAGACCCCAAAGGGAACCTGTGTACCAAATTTGAGAAAGATCCATGCAGTAGTTCCTGAGAAATCGCGATAACAGGGTTTCATGGGGAAATCCAAGATGGCTGCCTGGTGGCCATATTGGATTTTCGAATCGGACCGAAAACGGTATCTTGCACAACTAGACCACAAGGGGAACCTTGTGTACCAAATTTGAGAAAGATCCATGCGGCAGTTCCTGAGAAATCGCAATCACAAGGTTTCATGGGGAAATCGAAGATGGCTGCCTGGTGGCCATATTGGATTTTCGAATCGGACCAAAAGAGGTTTTTTGCACAACTAGACCCCAAGGGGGACCTGTGTAGCAAATTTGAGAAAGATCCATGCCGTAGTTCCTGAGAAATTGTGATAAGATTTCATGGCGAAATCCAAGATGGCTGTCTGGTGGCCATATTGGATTTTTGAATCGGACCAAAAAAGGTTTCTTGCACAACTAGAACCCAAGGGGAACCTGTGTACCAAATTTGAGAAAGATCCATGCAGTAGTTCCTGAGAAATTGCAATAACAATGTTTCATAGGAAAATCCAAGATGGCTGCCTGGTGGCCATATTGGATTTTCGAATCTGACCAAAAAAGGTTTCTTGCACAACTAGGCCACAAGGGGAACCTGTGTACCAAATTTGAGAAAGATCCATGCAGTAGTTCCTGAGAAATCGCGATAACAGGGTTTCATGGGGAAATCCAAGATGGCTGCCTGGTGGCCATATTGGATTTTCGAATCGGACCAGAAAAGGTATCTTGCACAACTAGACCCCAAGGGGAACCGGTGTACCAAATTTGAGAAAGATCCATGCAGTAGTTCCTGAGAAATCGTGATAACAAGGTTTCATGGGGAAATCCAAGATGGCTGCCTGGTGGCCATATTAATTTTTCGAATCGGACCGAAAAAGGTATCTTGCACAACTAGACCCCAAAGGGAACCTGTGTACCAAATTTGAGAAAGATCCATGCAGTAGTTCCTGAGAAATCGCGATAGCAGGGTTTCATGGGGAAATCCAAGATGGCTGCCTGGTGGCCATATTGGATTTTCGAATCGGACCGAAAACGGTATCTTGCACAACTAGACCACAAGGGGAACCTTGTGTACCAAATTTGAGAAAGATCCATGCAGTAGTTCCTGAGAAATCGAAATCACAGGGTTTCACGGGGAAATCGAAGATGGCTGCCTGGTGGCCATATTGGATTTTCGAATCGGACCAAAAAAGGTTTCTTGCACAACTAGACCCCAAGGGGAACCTGTGTACCAAATTTGAGAAAGATCCATGCCGTAGTTCCTGAGAAATTGTGATAAGATTTCATGGGGAAATCCAAGATGGCTGCCTGGGGGCCATATTGGTTTTTCGAATCAGACCGAAAAAGATATCTTGCACAACTAGACCCCAAGGGGAACCTGTGTACCAAATTTGAGAAAGATCCATGCCGTAGTTCCTGAGAAATCGCGATAACAAGGTTTCACGGGGAAATCCAAGATGGCTGCCTGGTGGCCATATTGGATTTTTGAATCGGACCAAAAAAGGTATCTTGCACAACTAGACCCCAAGGGGAACCTGTGTACCAAATTTGAGAAAGATCCATAAAGTGGTTCCTGAGAAAACGCGATAACAAGAATTGTTTACGGACGGACGGACTGACGGACTGACGGACGGACGACGGACCACGGACGAAAAGCGATTTGAACAGCCCACCATCACCAACAGCCCACCATCTGGTGATGGTGGGCTAAAAATTCGAAAATTCTGACCAAATTTTTTTTTTTCGAAAATGACGTCACAGTGACGTCATCATGGCGGCCATCTTTGATTTGTTTACATTTTCTTGTACCGCTTGACCCAATGATATAGTGGGGTAAGATTCAGTCCTCTAGCCTTAGCGATAGCGAAAATATATAGGGGAAGCATTTCCGTCCCTCCCCAGGCTGCGGTACACCCCAAATCGCCCGAGCCAGATAGGGTTAAAAAAATATTTAATTTTAAATGTGACGTACAATATGGCGTCATCTCCATTACACCAAATCAATTTCTACACTCGCACTTCGAACTTCCCAGATTCAAAGTGAGAACGTTTAAATTGGTTTGATGAATTGAAGAAGATGTGGGGTACGTAACTGTTATGTCTTATGCGTTATTTTATTTATTTTTTTTATTTTTTTTTGCTCTGTCTAGAAAGCGAGAGATCCTGAAGGATCTTGGCGCCCACCATTGTCCGATAATTGTAAGCTAATGACTAGAGGATCTTTTTGTCCATTGTTACTAAGTACAAACGATTGATTTGTAATTTTGTTTTCAGAATTTTGAATCTGAGCGAAAAGGATCGGAAAAGGTCACTGAAAAACACCAAGATATAATCTAAGTTTCAGAAGTTTCAAGATTTCTAGAAACTACTTATGTCGGTTGTTATAATACAAGAGAAATGAGCAAAGTTAGTCTGAAAGTGAATGTACATGTACGGAGGATTCTTCGCCTTTGTTTCGTAGTATTTTTTTTATTTATTTTTTTGCACGTGTCATCATTGGGTACTGGAGGCGAAGACCAATCTCTTTGACACTTTGGCATGAGCTATGAAACATACTTAAGATTTTATAATTAAGAACGAGTGTTAATTCTGTTCTGTTTATACGGCTATTTTGAGATATCTCTTTTAAGATACCATGCCTGAAAATAGCAAGATGGTACACTACTTAATACTGAAGGGATCCGGTCTGCGCAGTAATGTTGAAACTTCGAAAGTGCCTGAATCCTGATTATCTCCCTTGGGATCGAAACATGCAGTAGTCTACAGTTGTCGAGTTGTGACGTTGAATCACAAGGGTGACGTCCCTTCATGTAGCCGACCCGCCGGCAGACGAAAGGGTGGAGCAGTTCACTTGCTACTGCATGGACTAAAGAAAGCTGATTTAAAATTTGAAGAAATACGTTTTAATTCCGAATTATTTGAACTCCTTGATATGGAAGGTGAAGGTATGGATATTCTCTATAGTCAATATATAGAATATGCCCCACCGTTTGATCTGCCGACTCTTGTGATGCAACGTCACAACTCGAGAATACCAAAACTCGAGAATCGGACCAAAAAAGGTATCGTGCACTACTAGGCCCCATGTGGGACCTGTGTACCAAATTTCAGAAAGATCCACGAAATATTTCCTGAGAATTCACGGTAACAATGTTTCAAGGGGAAATTCAAGATGGCCGCCTTGTGGCCATATTGGATTTTCGATTCGGACCGAAAAAGGTATCTTGCACAACTAGACGATAAGGGGAACCTGTGTACCAAATTTGAGAAAGATCCATGCAGTACTTCCTGAGAAATCACGATAACAACTTTGCATGGGAAAATCCAAGATGGAATTTTCGAATCGGACCAGAAAAGGTATCTTGCACAATTGAACCTGTGTATCAAATTTGAGAAAGATCCAGGCAGTACTTCCTGAGAAATCATGATAAAAAAATTTAATGGGAAAGTCTTAAGATGGCCGCCTGGTGACCATATTGGATTTTCGATTCGGACCGAAAAAGGCATCTTGCATATCGAGACCCTAAGGGGAATCTGTGTACCAAAATTGAGAAAGATCCATGCAGTAGTTCCTGAGAAATGACGATAAAGTTTCATAGGGAAATCCAAGATGGCTGCCTGGTGGCTATACTGGATTTTCAAATCATACCAGGAAAGGTATCTTGCACAACTAGATCCCAAGGGGAACCTGTGTACCAAATTTGAGAAAGATCCATGCAGTAGTTCCTGAGAAATCGCGATAAGGTTTCAAGGGAAAATCCAATATGGCTGCCTGGTGGCCATATTGGTTTTTCGAATCGGACCGAAAAGGTATCTTGCACAACTAGATCCCAACGGGAACCTGTGTACCAAATTTTAGAAAGATCCATGCAGTAGTTCCTGAGAAATCGCGATAACAAGGTTTCATGGAGAAATTCAAGATGGCTGCCTTATGGCCATATTGGATTTTCGATTCGGACCGAAAAGGTATCTTGCACAACTAGATCCCAACGGGAACCTGTGTAGCAAATTTGAGAAAGATCCATACAGTACTTCCTGAGAAATGACGATAACAAAGTTTCATGGGGAAATCCAAGATGGCTGCCTGGTGGCCATATTGGATTTTCGAATCGGACCAGAAAAGGTATCTTGCACAACTAAACCCCAAGGGGAACCTGTGTACCAAATTTGAGAAATATCCATGTAGTAGTTCCTGAGAAATTGCAATAACAAGGTTTCAAAGGGAAATCCAAGATGGCTGCCTGGTGGCCATACTGGATTTTCGAATCGGACCAAAAAAGGTATCTTACACAACTAGATCCCAAGGGGAACCTGTGTACCAAATTTGAGAAAGATCCATGCAGTACTTCCTGAGAAATCGCGATAACAAGGTTTCATGGGGGAAATCCAAGATGGCTGCCTGGTGGCCATATTGGATTTTCGAATCGGACCAGAAAAGGTATCTTGCACAGCTAGACCCCAAGGGGAACCTGTGTACTAAATTTGAGAAAGATCCATGCAGTAGTTCCTGAGAAATCGCGATAACAAGGTTTCATGGGGAAATCCAAGATGGCTGCCTGGTGGCCATATTGGATTTTCGAATCGGACGAAAAAAAGGTTTCTTGCACAACTAGACCCCAAGGGGAACCTGTGTACCAAATTTGAGAAAGATCCATGCAGTAGTTCCCGAGAAATCGCGATAACAAGGTTTCATGGGGAAATCCAAGATGGCTGCCTGGTGGCCATACTGGATTTTCGAATCGGACTAAAAAAGATTTCTTGAACTACTAGACCCCACGGGGAACCTGTGTACTAAATTTGAGAAAGATCCATGCAGTAGTTCCTGAGAAATCGCGATAACAAGAAATTGTTTACGGACGGACGACGGACGGACGGACGACGGACGGACGACGGACGACGGACCACGGACAAAAAGCGACGGGCTAAAAAAATTACAGTCACGAAGAAAGTCCATGCAGACCGAAATAAATAAAAAAATCGATGTGATAGAAGAAGCATCTTACTCTGATACATTTTACATTTTTTAGCAGTATTTTGATTCCGTTCTGACATTTTATACGCTAATATTTTCATGTGACGAATAGATTATCATACTCATGATCATAGTCTTGGGTTCGTTCCATATGGATTCATGTTTCATATCATCCCAACTCATGGTTCGTCGAAGATATGGAGTATGGAGTAAACAGGTCTGTAATATGAAGATAGGTTTCAGATGAGTTTTATCAGTCATGTGATACAAATCAGATAAATTACACTCATAATCTATATATGTATCAACGTCATGGTAATATTTCTGTATCGATAGGCCTACTCCTGGACTAACGGAAGTTAAAAATATCTGTATAGAAAAATCAATCTTATTAAAATCATATCCAAATATATTCGGAGAGAAATAGATCTTATGTTACTCATTGTCGAGAACTCAGAATAAACACGATCATTGTCGCTTTCAAAATTTTTATTTTCACAATATTACATGATTACTCAGACTCGGGCTCACTGGCTCGTTCTCTAACCCAGAAACTCTGGCTGTGATAGGTGAATAAAGGTAAGGGGGCGTGGCATTCCTATCACAGCCCACATAGAGGGTGGGTTAAATTTTGGCGATAAAAATTTATGTCGCAACAAGCGGCCTTTCAGCCGCTGACGAAAATAACGAAACGGGAGAGAAAAAATATCCCAATTTGATACAGTTTGACTGACCTGAGCTTCTTTGTCCATGTACCATCTATCATGCTGACAAAATGTGATCAAATGTGTGAGAAAAAACCTCCATTGATTTTAACGTTTTCGCGCCTTTCCGACATCTTGTGAAAATATGACCTTCGCTATTTTTATGTCGTGACCTTTCTGATCACGTGAATAAACAGACGCCGCTATTGGTTTAAAACCCGCATGGATGACGTGAGTCAAAAGGTCAACCCCATTCTGCGCATGACCCGTTAAACTGTGGAGAAAGAAACACGACGGTTTTGTTGACAAAATCCGTGTTTGATGGGAGACTCCCTCTAATTAAAGGAGTCATTAGGTGGTTGTATAGTGCTGGAGATGCCAAATCATATTATTTATTCGATAAAATGCTTTTTGTTCCTCTGTCTCAATTCCCCACGCCGTGTGCAGTTAAAGATCTTGTTTATTTATTTATTTATTTTTTTTTTCCTTTTCGGTCTGTATTAGTGATTCGGGCTAAGGGGTCAGCACCCCTCCCCAAAAAACAGACTCCGCTTCTGAAGTCCGACGGCTCGTATGCTCATACCTCCGAAGACAAAGCACAAGTTTTGAATGAGTATTTTGCCAAGATCTGCAGACTGAGTGACAACAATGCTGAACCTCCTGACTTGCCTCCCCCTAACCGCCCAACATTATCCCAAATTATAACCGACGAATCGACTGTGCTAGATATTTTAAGTAACTTAGACCTTAGTAAAGCTGTGGGTCCCGATGGAATCAGTCCTAGGCTACTGTATGAGTCTCGAGAAGTTTTGAAGCCAGTTTTGACAGAGTTTTTCAATGCGTCGCTAGATCGTGGTACATTTCCTACAGCATGGAAAACAGCAAATGTAACACCTGTCTTCAAACACGGCAATCATCACGAAGTCAATAACTATCGTCCTATTTCACTGTTAAGTTGCCTTAGTAAAGTAATGGAAAGAGTGGTCTTTCAAACAGTTTTTGATTTTCTGAAAAATGATATCTCTGAACTCCAGTATGGTTTTCTGCCTTCTAGGTCAACTGTGTCTCAACTTCTAGATATATATTTTGATATAGCCAAGGCCCTGGACGATGGCAAAGAAGTTATGTTTATATTCTTCGACATCTCGAAAGCCTTCGACAGGGTTTGGCACAAAGGTCTATTGTCGAAGTTGAGACACCTTGGCATAGACGGCAGACTACTACAGTGGTTCCAGAGCTATTTAACCTCTAGAGCACAAAAAGTGGTACTGCAAGGTAAAATCTCAAGTGTGGTCCGTCTTGAAGCTGGAGTGCCCCAAGGATCTGTCTTGGGACCTTTACTTTTTCTATTATATATAAATGATCTACCAGATGGTATTCTTAGCAATATTCGACTTTTCGCAGATGACATCTGCCTATATGTTATTTCAGATAAATTATCCGATGACATAGTCACTATTAATCTTGACTTGGACCTACGGACCATGCAGGACTGGGCAAGAACATGGCTCGTCGACTTTAATCCATTAAAGACAAAATCAGTTATCATCTCAAGGCGGCGACAACCGTCGGATGTTGTCCTTCGGTTTGCAAATAAAGAAATTAATAAATGTAATTCACATAAACATCTTGGGGTCACATTTAATCATCACGGTTCTTGGAATAATCACATTGATAATCTGGTTAACGCTGGCCTAAAAAAAATTGTCAATATTCCGTGGTTTAAAATATATTTTAGATCGCAGATGCTTAGAAATCATGTACAAATCATTCCTAAGACCTAGTCTAGAATATGCTGACGTGGTTTGGGACAACATTACCGTCGACCAAATGAATCGCATTGAATCCATTCAGAAACAAGCATTGCGCATCATAACTGGCTTAACTGTAAGTGTTCCCACAAACATACTTTACGAAGAAGCAGGATTTATATCCTTATCTGAACGTAGGAAAATGCACCGTCTAGTTGAGTTTCATAAAATAATAAATTCCAAGACGCTTGTTAATCTTAAAGCTAAAATTCCTCCACTGACAAGTTCTAGGCATAAGTATCCTGTCAGATCTGCCACACAGCTCACTCCGTTTTATTGTCGTACAGAAACTTTCCGTAGGTCTTTTTTCCCCTTCACCGTAAATGATTGGAATGCAATGCCAAACGATTTTAAAACAGTTTCTGAACTTGCTCATTTTAAAAGTAAGCTACAAAAAGTATATTGCTCTCCGCGCCCACCAATTTGGTACTATCATGGTGATCGTCTGTATAACATTTTATTATGTAGATTACGTAACGGTTGCAGTTCTTTGAGAAGTGACCTGTTACAAAATCATATCAGCGATTGTTCTAAGTGCAACTGTGGCTATTCCGACGAATCTGCTGAACATTATTTGCTCGAATGCCCTGTGTACAAAACTGAACGGGAATTGTTAATGCAAAAAATCCGATCTACTGGCTATAGTGGTAAGGTAAATAGTACACTCTTGTTATTTGGTAATTATGACCTTTCAGTTCCGGTAAATCTACAAATATGCCAAGCAGTTTGTAATTTCATTGCCATGACAAAAAGATTTTGAGTTAAGCATGAGTCCTTGTTCTTAAACCCTAGTTCGCGGCCGGGCATGGCCTGGTTGGAGTATGTGCGTTAAAGCCCCGACTCTCTCTTTCTCTCTTCTAGCTCATTTTTGATGAGGTTCTTAAGTTTGTTGTCTTACATCCTGATCATTTACGCTATATGTATTGCTATTATTTCTAGACTCTAGCTCCTTTGCTTTATACCGGTCCAACAAGAGCGATATACTGACTTTCTGTCTGCACTTTCTGTCACCGAATGTTCGGTATTATGTTACTTCTCTAATTTTGCTGTATATATTGTAATAATGTATGGGGGACCCAGGATAAGTCTCGGCTTAATGTGGTCCCCAGACTAAATAAAAAACAAGTTTAAATCAAAAACAGACTCCTTAGCCGATGTTTTCGGGCTAGCTCGTTCTCATGTATGGAAGGTGTTTCCTAATTATTTATTGAAATTTCTTTACTTCCTGGAATGTATTCATCATCGCTACAAATTTTCTATCGTTTATTTACGTCTTACGAGAAAAATTCTATAGTCTGTAGAGGTTACGATAAAAATTATGTCATATTGAACACATTTGTTTTTGAACACGATAAAATGGTTTAATGTGATCATGTTCATCGTCTGCAAATTAGGTAGTGTATCTTTGTGAATAAATTTTGTCTTATCTTATTTTTAAAAGTGGAGAGGGGTCCTATTCAACGCTATACAAATGTCCAGCAGACAACTAAGCAACAAACGCTAAGCAATAACTCCTCCTTCAAATGGATTTTGCTTTAATTTTCCCACGAAACGATCACCCTGTCAAGATAGGCCTAGCTATATAGCTCAGTGGTTGATGTAAATCTAGCTGCTTATGTCGGATGTCATATTTGAATTTTGGGTGTTTCAAAATGATCATATATCATTTACGTTAAAATATGTCTAAATGGATAAAATAACTCAGTTAAACCTGTGACGGAATTATTGTGGCACATTTCCAAGCGAGGTATATCCTCTGTTTTGAAATCTTAAAATTTTGAATGACAATACCCTATATGGCATTGCCACTCTATTCCTAACTGAAAGCCGACAGAAAACTGACAAACTTTGAAAATGCGAAAAATACATGAATTTAGGACCCTAAAACGGACAGTTTCTCATGCCGATACGCATCATCGGGTGCCTCTTCATGATTATCGTACCATTAAAAAACAAATATATGTTGCCCTTAGACATAAGCAAAGATTTACTATTCCGTGATTCATCTATGTTTCGAAAACATCATTTCTAAAGATTACCGATAACTTTTGAAACCCGTCTATAAACACAGTTTAATCTCTCTGTCTTGAAAGGATATTTTCGTCTAGTTGGCAGTGTTTATATACCTGTGACACGAGGAATCGACACAACACAGGTGATGAAGTCCAATGGTCCATTTATTACAATGTTCATCCGCAACTAACACCAGGATCAAAACCCTGCCGATGGAAGATATACAAGAAGTATATTAGCAAACATTTCAAAATGTAAATTTATACTACTAATGAAGTGTTACGTCTAGTCTTCCATACAAGTGTTATATACTTTAGGAATAACGCCGTATTGCCATTATGTGGCGAGAACAGGTTGGCTTCTTTTCATGCTTATTAACGTGAAATGTGCGAAAAGATAATAAAATACAGTAACGGTACTTAGACTGAATACGCGACAATAAATGAATTGATATTCCTTAGAATTACTGCGCGACAATATCAGATTCAATGCGCGACAATATCAGATTCAATGCAGGAGAATATCAGATTCAATGCACGACAATATATTCTAACACAAATAATCAATTACATGGAATGCAATAACAGTTATAATATATCAAATTAGAAATCATTAAATCAGTTGAACAATTAATTGTGGAACGCAATGATTTAGATATAAAATTCAGTTACATCTGTCAAACATTCATATGATGACTCACCCCCGATAGTGGAATACACGTTCCCTGTCAACACTACAGAACAGTGATCTCATGGGTGTCCATCGCCACCAACTCCTGACAATCAAATTAATTAAACTCTATGTCAATCAACTGTTTACCCTTTGTTTCCAATCATTATTATTACAGTTGTTGGTAAAATAAATTGAGTTCATCACAATTGAATCCAAATTAATTATTAAAGAAGATATCCTGTATGCTCGATTAGTCCATTTACAGTGAGCGCATTTCCAATAAACAATTTGACATACAGAAGTTGTGTCCCTTGTTATGTTTATCAACTCCAACGTATACATCTAACACTGTGGACGATTACATTTAATTACGTCATCGGTATACAAAAGCTTTCGGCCATATTACTTATACAATGCATCTGACCTAAATTCAATCAGTAAACATTATAGTGTTTTACGTTATTTACATCTAAGTTGACAGATCCCACAAACGGGGAAATTATGCACAGACAAGAGTCTCCCGTCTGGGGTTATGCTACATTCTCCGACAGTAAATGAACTGAGTAACCTTCCATATTACGCGATACAGTGTTACGAGACAGCACAGGCTACACAATTTAGCATGCAACAGAAATACGTCGTCAACAAGTTACAAAGTAATATTGTTTCACTGAATATAAATCAGAACATTCTTCGTAACATAGCGTCATATTTACCTCAAAAATACAGTCTTGTCTCGTATTCTGAATCGAATTTAGGGTCTGTAAGTTAAGCAGATCTATGCAGCGTGCTGATCTCTCCATATCACAACGCACGTTTTGAATCAATCGCCTGTTCGATGAACTAGGTCACACAGATGTTCTGGAATTCATGGCGAGGCTCTAGACAAGTGGGTCTCGCTGTCGGGAGAGTGACTTTAATTGCTGTACCAATTTCGCCCGTCACACACTCCCCCGCTTTACCATTGCCGTCTCTGGCAATGACATAGTTAAGTATTACGATTAAGTGACACACCCGCTACGAGCTGGGCAAGGAGCAGATGTGTCTTAGCCATATCAGCAAGTGTCTGTTGATCTACAAGGGGTGGACTATCAGAGGCCACCTCTTCTCGTACTGCTGCACGAGGTAAGTTATGCGGGTTGGGGTGTTTACCCGCCGTAACACGTGTCGTGCGTCTGATTCCAGCATGTCCGCGAACATCCACTGCAGGTTCTACAACCTCAGGTTCAACTGGATCCGACTCTTCCACTTCGTATGTGGTATCACCAGTATCTTCAGGCTCCCCCACTTCAAGGATGTTACCAGGTTCACCGACCACACCACCCGACTCTTGACGAGCTTCAGGATCTCTGACATCCTGCACAGTTTCCGCAGGTCTTTCGACTTGGGGGCTAGCCACATCCCTGTGCTTCACCGACGTCCTATCCTGTTTTCCTACGAAGTCCTCTATATGGTCATCCAGGCTGCCATATACTTCATACTCAACATCCTCGTCATCACTGGAATCCGTGGTGTCACTGACTACTGGCTCATCCTTTGGTACTTCAGCCTCGGGGTGTATATCTCCTGCCAACATTTTGGCCTCCAAGATGTCTCGCCTGTTCACTGTCTTGCGATGACCAGGTAACCCAGATTGCTCTACAAGGTAAGTATGTCCCTCAGGACTCATTCGCTTCATCACGCGATATGGAGTCGAGTCCCAGAAATCTTGAATTTTGTTCCTGCCTCGCACTGATCGATTACGAAGGAATACTCGGGCTCCCACTGGCAAGTCCGTATTCTGAGCACCTTTGTCCAGACGTTTATTCCGGCGAAGAGCCTCCTTTTCTGTCTTAGCAGAGGCTGAACTGAATGCTTTTGTTAGCCGCTGTTGATGTTCGCCAACCCATTCATCGATAGCATCACCATTGTTGGCTGCTCTGCCCTCTGGAAATTCACCGGACAGCAGGCAATCAATTGGCAGTCGGGGCTCCTGCCCGAAGAACAAGAAATATGGTGCATAACCTGTTGAAGCATGAGGTGTCACGTTGTAGGAATAAACAAGTTCAGGCAAGTATTCGGGCCATTTGCGCTTCTGATCAGCAGGGAGTGTCCGTAGCCTGTCGTGGAGTGTTCTATTCATTCGCTCGCACTGACCATTTCCTTCCGGATGGTATGGTGTAGTCCGGCTTTTAGAGATGTTATAGGTCTTGCATAATTCCTGGATCACTCGGCTTTCGAAATTTCGCCCCTGGTCGCTATGGAGTCGAAGAGGGATCCCGAACCTGACAAACCAATCTTTAACAAGAACTTTTGCTGTTGTCCTGGCTTGTTGGTCTTTCGTTGGAATTGCTTGACTGAACTTAGTAAAGACATCTGTCAATACCAAGACGTTCTCCATCCCGTTACTTGCACGTTCCAGTACAGAATAGTCCATAGAGAGGACTTCCAATGGCCTACTGGCAATAAGGTTCCCGACTGACGAATGAAGTTTCTTCCCGGATTTGGCTAGAGTGCAGCGCTGGCACTGCTGACAATACGTAGCCACGTCACAGTTTATGGTTGGCCAGTATGCTCTGGTCTGCAGGAGTGCTAGTATCCGCTCCTGTCCCTGATGACCATTGTCATCGTGTACGGCTTTCAAGACACGCTGTTTTAAGCTTTCTGGAACAATAAGCTGTTGGATTTCCTTGCCTGTGCTCTTGATGATTCTGTACATAACACCATCTCTCTCTGTTAGACGATGCCATGACCGAAGTAATTTACGGGTGGTCTTGTTCTCCTTCCTGAGTTGTCGAACAGATGGCTGGCTTTTTCTGTCCCAGAAGGTTTTGAGTCTGAAAATCGATTCATCTGCAGACTGTAGTCTAATCAACTCATCCTTGGAAATTGACGGAAACGTAGATGTGGTGCCTTGGGGACTCATCTGGACCTCCTCCTGCACTACATCTTCCAAGTGCTCGTGGATCCTACTTATCAAAACTCTGGGTAAAGGGGTTGATGACGCCAAACTCCTCATGTCGCAGGTGATGGATTCAAACCTCGTTGTTCTGGGCTCCCTTGTATGTGTCTCCTTTCGACTCAGTGCGTCCGCATTCGCGTTGCTCTTGCCAGAACGGTACTTCACTTTAAATCGAAAGTTCGCTAGTTCTGCTGCCCATCTGGCCTCAGTTGCTCCCAGCTTCAGAGTCGACTGTATGTAGCTCAAGGGATTATTGTCTGTATAGACCACGAATTCGGCTCCGATCAAATAATCCCGATATTTCTCAGTTATGGCCCATTTCAGTCCTAACAGCTCAAGCTTCATGCTGGAGTAATTCTGCATATTTCTTTCTGCTGGTCTCAATGCACGACTCGCATACGCTATGACAACGGGTCCGTCTTCCTGTTTCTGCGAGAGAACTGCTCCCAACCCAAAGTGGCTGGCGTCAACTTCAAGTGTGAATGATCTGGTGAAGTCCGGATATCCGAGAACCGGTGATGAGGTAAGTTTTTCCTTTAATGTACGAAATGCTGTCTCACAGTTTTCATCCCACACGAACTTGGACGGTGCATTCGAAGGTTTTGTTCCACCCTTTCTTTTACCTTTCGGAGAATCCCTGGTGAGCTGGTGCAGTGGGGCAGCGATCTTTGCGAAATCTCGCACAAACCGTCTATAGTAACCCGCGAGGCCAAGGAATTGTCTCACTTGGCGCTCATTCTTTGGAGTGGGCCACTCACTAACTGCCGTAATCTTGTCAGGGTCAGGGGAAACACCTTTCTCCGAAACTACATGGCCAAGGTAACGAGACTCCTCCTGAAACAAGTGGCACTTTGTGGGTTTCACCTTGAGGTTTAGTTCTTTAAGACGGTTAAGTACCATGTCAAGCCGGTCAATGGTTTCTTCGAATGTGGATCCAAACACCAGAATGTCATCGAGATAAATCAAGAGTGTTCGAAAGTTTTGGTCACCAAATGCCTTGTCCATTATTCTCATAAATGTCGCAGGGGCGTTACAAAGCCCGAAAGGCATTCGAGTGTACTCGTATAGTCCCCCGGTGCCTATACGAAAAGCGGTCTTCTCTCGATCAACCTCTGCCACCGACACTTGATGAAAGCCATGGGCGAGGTCCAGACTGCAGAAAAACTTCGCTCCCTGAAGAACATCTAGAGCCTCCTCAATCCGTGGTAACGGATAAGCATCCTTTGCTGTTTTGGCATTGAGGGCACGGTAATCCACGCACATACGTAACTGGCCACTCTTCTTCTTAACGAGGACAACAGGTGAGGAATAAGGACTATGTGATTCCCTGATGACTCCCATCTCAAGTGACTTCTTTATGTACTCCCGGACTTCATCCCAATGGTGCGGAGGGACCCTTCGATGCGGGACTTTGATTGGACGGTCATCAATAGTTATAATCTTGTGCTCCACCAAGTCACAATGCCCAATATCCTCATCCGTTTTACTGAAAACGCCCTGGTGATTTGACAGAGTTTGTAGAAGCTTCTGGTATTGTTCAGCATCTAACCCCTTTCCAATATCCATTTTGGATGCTAGTTGCTCTATATCGGGTGCCAATGATGTACTAACTCCAGCTTCCTCGATGTTCACTTCACAGAAGCTTATTTCACGACAATCAAGTGTCTGACCAGATGCATCCTCCAAAACAGCAATGGGGGTTCTGGGTTGCAAGTAGATGTCCTTATCCCCAAAGTTGGCCAGTTGAATGGGTACCCTGCCAGTGGAATTCACGCTTACCAAACCTCTACCTGTCATAATTCCAGCTGGCAATGAATGAATATGAACGTCATGTCGCTCGATAAGGGCATGATATGTTGTTCCAGGATTTGCCGCCTTCACAGTTCCCTCTATGACCTTGACAGTCCGTGCTGGGATGAGCACCGGGCCTCTTCCTGCAACTCTGACGCGGCGGACGTTATTTCTGGTAGTATTTACCTCTTGATATAGGGCCAGAACTTGGGCCCACAGAGCAGCTTCTCTGTTTTCTGAGCTGTTCTGATATAACTCACTAGAGAGATTCTGTTTCAAATGTCTCAACACATTGGAACCTATTACCCCAGGTACCAATCTCTTTCTCTTCTCCATCGATTCTCCTACCGGATCTTTGACTACCAGGAATCCCATGTCGAGAAACACCTGTCCAAAAGCATACAAGTCCAACTCCACATATCCTAGATAAGGGATTTCCAAGCCATGGGCTCCAGTTATTCGGATAAAGGAAGAAACATCAACTAGCTCCCCTTCCTTTGCCAACTGCTCCCTAAAGAAGGATTCCGTTACGGTGGACACTTGGGCTCCCGTGTCAAGGAGACAACTGACGGACGCTGGACCGAGCTTCACTGTCACGACTGGACATTCTCCAACGGCCTTCTGCATCCATGAGCCTTCCAATATACCTTTGGTTGGTAGGCCTGCTGTGTGGCTCTCCACAGCAGGCGATCCTAGTTTAAATGCGCAGGGTTGGGACGGCCGGATTCCGCTGTGGAATCCCGCTGTGGGCAGTCCCTCTTTAGATGGTTCGTCGATTGGCAAGTATAACAAGCTCGCTTCCTATAGGAACGGCCACTTTCTAGCCCCTTGAAGGCCCTCTCCAGTTTATCGATCTGCTCTTGTTGAGACTTTATTTTCTGTCCTTGCTGCTTGATGAGAGTCTCAGCATCACTTTCAGTGGCTACTTCATGAAGTTGGACTTTTTTCGGTTTGATTTGCTGAGCGTCCGTGTTCACACCCAACCACATGATGGTCCTGTCCCTCATTTCGAAGAAGCTTAAATCTGGGGATTCGGTATTCAACCTCCTTAATTCCCGTCGGAGCCCTTCATCACGTACCGCTTCAGCGAGACGTCCCTTGAGATTACTTTCCCTGCAGGCAGCAAATGAACCATCGTGCTGAATGATCTGGTCATACAGATCAAGAAGTTCTAGAGAGCAGCTAAGCAGGTCCTCAGATTCACTCTGGCGATACGAAAAGAATCGTTGTTGCAGCATAGCCAGGCTGTCTCCATCTCCGAATACTTTCAGCAGTGTGGTGAGAATTTTTTCTGGATCTTCCCACTCAGTACCACGGCCAGTGATTTCCCTTCGTGCATTGCCAGTGAGATGCTCAATGATATATAGAGCCTGTTCATTCGGTGCCATTTTACGTGTAGCAAGGTGGGCTCGCATATCGTATACCCAATCACGTATTTTCTGGTCACTGCTGCGGCCACTAAAGCGGTCTATCTTCCTGGAAGAGTTAACAATGATTGGACGACCACTAGCTTCGGCGTTCAGACGATCTGATCTATAATTTGACTCTCGAAGCTCCCTCTGTCGCCTCACCATATTGTCTATCTCTTGGTGGGCTCCGATTAGCTCACCTTCCGTCGATTTGAGTTTCCCTTCTGAGGCCTTAAGATGCAGCTTGGCTTCCCCCAATTGCCTCCTCAAATCAGCGATTTCGTCTTCCATTTTTTTTTTTTTTTCCTATATTAAATTTGCAATCTGTCCCATTTCAAATTCAGTTGACTACGCAGTAGTATTAATGGGAATAGATTATATGGCAAATTTATCAATATACAATATAGCTTCTCAAACATGAAAAGAAATTGATATCAACCCCATCATAATCATATTGATACAGTTTGCATGGAGTACCTATGCTGAAATTAAAAACAGAAATCAGAATGTTTTTACTTAACACACAGTTCATGGATATCATTGATTTTCAATTCCGGGAGCCATCCATCATCAGGGGGTGGAAAATCTGTGGCTTGTTTCTCTCCAGCTCCGATTGGTTGCTATGGTGACCATATCCTGTCGGCGACGCCAATTTGTGACACGAGGAATCGACACAACACAGGTGATGAAGTCCAATGGTCCATTTATTACAATGTTCATCCGCAACTAACACCAGGATCAAAACCCTGCCGATGGAAGATATACAAGAAGTATATTAGCAAACATTTCAAAATGTAAATTTATACTACTAATGAAGTGTTACGTCTAGTCTTCCATACAAGTGTTATATACTTTAGGAATAACGCCGTATTGCCATTATGTGGCGAGAACAGGTTGGCTTCTTTTCATGCTTATTAACGTGAAATGTGCGAAAAGATAATAAAATACAGTAACGGTACTTAGACTGAATACGCGACAATAAATGAATTGATATTCCTTAGAATTACTGCGCGACAATATCAGATTCAATGCGCGACAATATCAGATTCAATGCAGGAGAATATCAGATTCAATGCACGACAATATATTCTAACACAAATAATCAATTACATGGAATGCAATAACAGTTATAATATATCAAATTAGAAATCATTAAATCAGTTGAACAATTAATTGTGGAACGCAATGATTTAGATATAAAATTCAGTTACATCTGTCAAACATTCATATGATGACTCACCTAGACAAGTGGGTCTCGCATATCGTATACCCAATCACGTATTTTCTGGTCACTGCTGCGGCCACTAAAGCGGTCTATCTTCCTGGAAGAGTTAACAATGATTGGACGACCACTAGCTTCGGCGTTCAGACGATCTGATCTATAATTTGACTCTCGAAGCTCCCTCTGTCGCCTCACCATATTGTCTATCTCTTGGTGGGCT
The DNA here is from genome assembly GCA_036873755.1 of Hanleya hanleyi. Taxonomy (NCBI): domain Eukaryota; kingdom Metazoa; phylum Mollusca; class Polyplacophora; order Lepidopleurida; family Hanleyidae; genus Hanleya; species Hanleya hanleyi. The sequence goes on from JAVTVY010024173.1 coordinate 43,772, forward strand.
CCGATTAGCTCACCTTCCGTCGATTTGAGGTACATGTACGTAGCGTTATCATACACTATTATAATGAGGGTTAAAACACTAAAACATGAATTGCACTGTGACGGAATAACAGTTTGGAAGGTTTTCTTAAAACTTTGAAGTCCTCGTTACCGATATTGAAAACGTCTTCTGTCCACGCACACTTTATACGTCTTATAGCTTTATTACTGCTATCAAGTTTCAAATGAATTATAATATCCTCCGTAATATTGCAGATGTTTCGTTATAGAATCTTTGGAAATGTCCGTGACGGAATCACAGTGAAAGTCATCTAGAATTTCTTGTCTAATATTTGTTGCTCCCCATTTTCTTTTCTGAGTAATTAGTGTGTATTATTTATACCAACGAATAGGCCTATACCGTACCGGAAAATAGATCAATGTAGCATGTTTAAGGATATCTACAATAAAAACGTTCTCGATCATCATCTCATCGATATAGTGTTATCTAGCCTCTGCGGAATAGAAAGTGAGTATCTGGCGAGCTATCTTGTTTAGGAGGTGAAATTGTCACCTAATGAATATGCATGATATGGAGAAGGCACACAACACATTCTCGTCTCGCGACACTCCCTACTGCGAGAAAGAGTCTCACGTTTAAATAGGAGCCATCCCCCCCCCCCCCAAATTTGGGGGGTGAGTAGGCGGCGTATGATTTTCACCGTCTGTATCCGGCTTGTCATTGACCTGCTAACTTCGCCGAGTTAGAAGCGAATTGCTAAACATAACGTGGGCTATATAATTGGAAAAAGACTCTTTCCGTTTCGGAGCATATTAATCGCGAACAAATTATTGTCGGTATGTATACTTGGCCGTGAAAGCGAGTTATCTAATACAGGAAGTAGTTCGCACAGTTCCGATCCATTCTCAAAGAGAGCCGTGTCTACCGCAAGACGGTACATCTTCGGAAAATTTATGACCTATTTCAGGTTCTTAGCGTGACATGTGCCCATCTTAAAATAGGCAGGATTTCAACTGGGGCGGGGGGATTTCCAAGAGTTCAGTGTGCGCCGAAGTCCTAATGCCCACCCTATTTCGTAGGTCCTGTGACGTTTCACACTGCCATGTGTTCTAACCATGTAAACAATATATTGTATTTTGTCTCAATTACGAAAAGCAAAGACATACAATTCCAGATAATAACCCTTTTTTCACATTTACTGACAACCATCAACATTTACACCAGTCTTTGCAGTGAAATGTGAATACCCATATAGGTTTATTGCAGGATTTGTCGTTTGGACAAATCCTGGGTGCAGGGGCAAGGACGAGCTCGCACACAAGGACGAGTTTGCGAGCCTCTTCCTTGAACCCAGAGCGGGTACAATCAAATAACTTTGTTATACACTTTGAGACAGGAATGAAGTACAAATCTAAACAGTGGAACAATTTCTGCTTACATTGAATATCATTTTGGCAACAACAGCTGTCCAATATGGAGGCACCACTATCCAATAATACAAACAGTATCACGCTTGTCATTCTATACAATATAGTGGGGGGAACCACAAAGATGTATAATAACAAATGTTACAGGAGCTCTTGAGAGAAATGTTCATAACAGGCAAACAGACCTGTCTGGGGCTTTAGGGAGCTGACTGTAGTGAAGCATGGCAGGTCTCCGTCGTCCCGATGATGGTGCGGAGCTCGACCTTGTTGATGCCCCAAACTCTCCCACTGTAGAATACAAAGGTGCAATTAATATGACAGTTGAGCAGTCTGATAAGGCTGCTTCAAAATAAGACGAGTAAAGTTGTGTAGGTATGTTCTTTTGAAAAAGTTGGTTAGGTAGGTAGGTTATAATTTCTTTTTCCTTTAACTTCTTGAAATATCACTCATTTTGTATGAGATTTCACAAAATTTGGGTGAGAAACATTTTTGTAATTACAAAAAATATATCCATCAGTAGATAGGGTTATCGTCTTTACAGCAAATGCAATATTTTATAATCAACAGCCGTAGCCACATAGTACACCCCCTGTTAGTTCTGTTGCACTGAATGAGTAGGATTTAACATCGATTTCAAAAAAATTTCAATCATACCACGAGCTTAAAGTGTAACTGTGACATACTTCTGTAAGTGTATGTCATATTCAAGATAACGATGTGAATAGCAAAACGTGATAATGTTTTCCAAAAACAGTTCACTCGTATTTTGTCTCAGAAGATTCAAAGGAAGCTGGGTACAGTTGGAGAGGAATCTTCACTGCCTCTTTTGACGTCAGAGATGACGTTAACGATGTCATTACTTCGAGCGTCCTGCAGTCTGCGGGACTTTGCGGCAATACAGCGAATGGAACAGATTTGCAACAATGTTGCATTGTGACATTGTTAATCGCTCCATGATAACGTCACACGTTCTGACCATGTAGTATGATTATGTATCTTTGATATCATTCATAACAATATGTGTGCTTAAGGAGTTCCATTGAAGGGCGGGAAGGCAATTCATTTTTTTTTTTAGTTGGGCAGTCCATTTTTGTCAATTTTCAAGTTTAGATGAATCTGGATCCCCCCCACCACCACCCTCACACACACACCCCAAAAAATAAACTAACGGTTACTCTAGAATTGACAAATTATTTTGGGTAGGTAGGCTTACCTGAAACATTTTTTTTTCGGGATGGTCTGACAGGAGTACAAAGAGGGAATGCATTCATCAAATAATCTGTTAGTGGCCTGTTTTTGTGCAGAATATTTTGTATATATGTTCCCATTCACTTAATGAATTTGGATGAAAAAAAGCATTGTTTGTTTCCAAGAACTAGTCTGCCCTATTCCACTTTATAGAAGATATGGCGCATCCTGACGTGAAGTTTTCAGAAAGGTCCATAGAGGTGATTCTTCATGAAATCATACCTGATACACTTGACCTACGGAGTAGCCCAGATCTGAGAAATGAAGGGAAGTCAAATGAAAAGCCTAGATAATTGTTAAATTTGCTGCTTCACAACTGAATGGGGACCAGTGTCAGAGAATCGAAAAGACAGTACAGGAAAAGTGATCTTCCTCATTGCTACAGTGTTGCGTAATAGTGATATGAAGGATGCTGACCTAATCAAATGACAGCATTGTAAGCCTTCCTTTTGCTGTGTTCCAATAGCTTAATAACACATCACTGACCTTGTAGGTCTGAGAATTCTTGTCTGCTTGCACAAAAATTTGACGATTTGACGTTGGTCAACTTTTAAATTCAAATGGTTCCTGATGACCGAAAGAAAAGGGCAGTAAAATTACAACACATATAAGGAAAGTGGGAAGAGGTGCCGACAACCTGACAGCGTCACATGACTTCACAGAATAGTCCTCTAGTTAACCTATTCTAAAGCACATACCAAGAATGTGTTGTATCTCCGGTACGCTTTTATTGTACCTGTTCATGTGGCAACTAGTGTGATATGAGCACACGGCCCCTAGCACCGGCATAAGCGGTATTAGATACAAATCTTTTGAGCTATGATGGAAATGCTCTGACAACTCGTATACTGGTAATTGGTGAGCTGTTTCGCTGTGACAACTCGGAGGTTGGTGAGCTGTATCGTCGTCAGATGTAAATGACGGCATTTAACACAACAGACTAGTCTGTAAGGCCCGATGTCGACCCAGCATCAACTTCCCACAAATGCCAACATATATCAAAGATCAAAAGGTCTGTACAGGGGGCGGGCCTCGGGGACGAAACGTCCACCAGCAGAATCTCGCTATATACAGGTAAAAATTACAACACATAAAGGGAAGTGGAAAGAGGTGCCAACATACTGACAGCGTCACATGACTTCACAGAATAGTCCTCTGGTTAACCTATTCTAAAGCACATACCAAGAATCTAACGATTCGTGATATGTGTTGTATCTCAGGTACGCTTTTATTGTACCTGTTCATGTGGCAACTTGTATATAAAAGGTAAAAACCTTTTTGTCTCTTTTAACCAAGTATTTACACAGCTTCAGGATCATGGACACAGAATCAAGATTTTTGGGTCACATAGCCATTGAAGGTCAGTTGAAATTATCACGACAAGACAAAAGTGTTAAAAGAGAATGGCAGTAAAATGTCTTTTTCTGATTTAATGGATGTGGGTAATTTTCTGGCTTTGTATCGAGCCCCTACATCCCAGCGACTCCTAGAATGTTGCATGGGGCACCTGAAACATTCTGACAGCAACTTGTTTCAAACGTACATGGCTTCCCGACCATGGTTTGGCTTGAAAAGTGCTGCTTACTCTGATGAGATGATGGTGTTTTTGTGAAGGCTGGACTGGTGGGAAATTGACGGTGGTGCAGAGTGAAGGACATATTTGTACCTGATGACGTCACTTCCGGCGATGACGTCACTTCCGGCGATGACGTCACTTCCGGTAATGACGTCACTTCCGGTAATGACGTCACTTCCGGTAATGACGTCACTTCCGATGATGACGTCACATCCGGTGATGACGTCACTACCGGTGATTACGTCACCTCCGGTAATGACGTCACTTCCGATGATGACGTCACTTCCGGTGATGACGTCACTTCCGGTTATGACGTCACTTCCGGTGGTGACGTCACTTCCGGTGATGACGTCACTTCCGGTGATGACGTCACTTCCGGTAGTGACGTCACTTCCGGCGATGACGGCACTTCCGGTAATGACGCCACTTCCGGTAATGACGTCACTTCCGGTGATGACGTCACTTCCGGTAATGACGTCACTTCCGATGATGACGTCACTTCCGATGATGACGTCACATCCGGTGATGACGTCACTACCGGTGATTACGTCACCTCCGGTAATGACGTCACTTCCGATGATGACGTCACTTCCGGTGATGACGTCACTTCCTGTGGTGACTCACTTCCGGTGATGACGTCACTTCCGGTGATGACGTCACTTCCGGTGATGACGTCACTTCCGGTGATGACGTCACTTCCGGTGATGACGTCACTTCCGGTAATGACGTCACTTCCGGTGATGACGTCACTTCCGGTGATGACGTCACTTCCGGTGATGACGTCACTTCCGGTGATGACGGATGCTATAAATTATAAATTATGGGAGATTAATTATTAGGAGATAATTTTAATAGTATAAGGAAGCAGGGATGCTATCAGAGATGGGAGAGAAATTATTAGAGTATATGGAAGCAGGGATGCTATCAGAGATGGGAGAGAAATTATTAGAGTATATGGAAGCAGGGACGCTATCAGAGATGGGAGAGAAATTATTAGAGTATATGGAAGCAGGGATGCTATCAGAGATGGGAGAGAAATTATTAGAGAATATAGAAGCAGAAATGCTATCAGAGATGGGAGAGAAATTATTAGAGTATATAGAAGCAGGGATGCTATCAGAGATGGGAGAGAAATTATTAGAGTATATAGAAACATTGATGCTATCAGAGATGGGAGATATATGGGAGCAGGGATACTATCACAGATGGGAGATATATGGAAGCAGGGATGCTATCAGAGATGGGAGAAAAATTATTAGAGTATATGGAAGCAGGGATGCTATCAGAGATGGGAGAGAAATTATTAGAGTATATGAAAGCAGGGATGCTATCAGAGATGGAAGAGAAATTATTAGAGTATACAGAAGCAGAAATGCTATCAGAGATGGGAGAGAAATTATTAGAGTATTTTGAAGCAGGGATGCTATCAGAGATGGGAGAGAAATTATTAGAGTATATGGAAACATTGATGCTATCAGAGATGGGCGATATATGGGAGCAGAGATACTATCACAGATGGGAGATATATGGAAGCAGGGATGCTATCAGAGATGGGAGAGAAATTATTAGAGTATATGGAAGCAGGGATGCTATCAGAGATGGGAGAGAAATTATTAGAGTATTTTGAAGCAGGGATGCTATCAGAGATGGGAGAGAAATTATTAGAGTATATGGAAGCAGGGATGCTATCAGAGATGGGAGAGAAATTATTAGAGTATATAGAAGCAGAAATGCTATCAGAGATGGGAGAGAAATTATTAGAGTATTTTGAAGCAGGGATGCTATCAGAGATGGGAGATCAATTCTATAGAAACAGAGATGGATCTATGGAGACAGGGATCCTATCAGAGATGGGAGAAAATTTTACAGTATATGGAAGCAGGGATGCTATCAGAGAATGGAGAGCAATTATTAGAATATATGGAAGCAGGGACGCTATCAGAGATGAGAGATCAATTCTTAGAGTGTATAGAAACAGAGATGGAGTCCATGGAAGCAGGGATGCTATCAGAGAATGGAGAGCAATTATTAGAGTATATAGAAGCAGGGATGCTATCAGAGATGGGAGAGAAATTATTAGAGTATATAAAAGCAGGGATGCTATCAGAGATGGGAGAGAAATGATGGGAGAGAAATTATTAGAGTATATAGAAGCAGGGATGCTATCAGAGATGGGAGAGAAATGATGGGAGAGAAATTATTAGAGTATATAGAAGCAGGGATGCTATCAGAGATGGGAGAGAAATTATTAGAGTATATGGAAACATTGATGCTATCAGAGATGGGAGAGAAATTATTAGAGTATATAGAAGCAGGGATGCTATCAGAGATGGGAGAGAAATTATTAGAGTATATAGAAGCAGGGATGCTATCAGAGATGGGAGAGAAATTATTAGAGTATATAGAAGCAGGGATGCTATCAGAGATGGGAGAGAAATTATTAGAGTATATAGAAGCAGCGATGCTATCAGAGATGGGAGAGAAATTATTAGAGTATATGGAATCAGGGATGCTATCAGAGATGGAAGAGAGATTATTAGAGTATTTTGAAGCAGGGGTGCTATCAGAGATGGGAGATATATAGAAACAGGGATGCTATCAGAGATGGGAGATATATGGGAGCAGGGATACTATCAGAGATGGGAGATATATGGAAGCAGGGATGCTATCAGAGATGGGAGAGAAATTATTAGAGTATATGGAAGCAGGGATGCTATCAGAGATGGGAGAGAAATTATTAGAGTATTTTGAAGCAGGGATGCTATCAGAGATGGGAGATATATGGGAGCAGGGATACTATCAGAGATGGGAGATATATGGAAGCAGGGATGCTATCAGAGATGGGAGAGAAATTATTAGAGTATATGGAAGCAGGGATGCTATCAGAGCTGGGAGAGAAATTATTAGAGTATTTTGAAGCAGGCATGCTATCAGAGATGGGAGATATATAGAAACAGGGATGCTATCAGAGATGGGGAAAAAATTATTAGAGTATTTTGAAGCGGGGATGCTATCAGAGATGGGAGAGAAATTATTAGAGTATATGGAAGCAGGGATGCTATCAGAGATGAGAGATCAATTCTTTGAGTCTATAGAAACAGAGATGGAGTCTATGGAAACAGGGATGCTATCAGAGATGGGAGATAAATTATTAGAGTCTATGGAAACATTGATGCTATCAGAGATGGGAGATATATGGAAGCAGGGATGCTATCAGAGATGGGAGATATATGGAAGCAGGGATACTATCAGAGATGGGAGATAAATTACTAGAGTCTATGGAAACATTGATGCTATCAGAGATGGGAGATAAATTATTAGAGTCTATGGACTCATATTAGAGTATTTTGAAGCAGGGATGCTATCAGAGATGGGAGATAAATTATTAGAGTCTATGGAAGCAGGGATGCTATCAGAGATGGGAGAGAAATTATTAGAGTGTTTGGAAGCAGGGATGCTATTCAATTCTTACAGTCTATGGGAACAGGGACGCTATCAGAGATGGGAGTTAATTTTTATAGTATATGGAAGCAGGGATGCTATCAGAGATGGGAGATAAATTATTTAGAGTATATGGAAGCAGGGATGCTATCAGAGATGGGAGATAATTTTATAGTATATGGAAGCAGGGATGCTATCAGAGATGGGAGAGAAATTATTAGAGTGTTTGGAAGCAGGAATGCTATTCAATTCTTACAGTCTATGGGAACAGGGACGCTATCAGAGATGGGAGTTAATTTTTATAGTATATGGAAGCAGGGATGCTATCAGAGATGGGAGATAAAATTATTTAGAGTATATGGAAGCAGGGATGCTATCAGAGATGGGAGATAATTTTATAGTATATGGAAGCAGGGATGCTATCAGAGATGGGAGATAAATTATTAGAGTCTATGGAAACATTGATGCTATCAGAGATGGGAGATAAATTATTTAGAGTATATGGAAGCAGGGATGCTATCAGAGATGGGAGATAATTTTATAGTATATGGAAGCAGGGATGCTATCGGAGATGGGAGATAAATTATTAGAGTATATGGAAGCAGGGATGCTATCAGAGATGGGAGATAATTTTATAGCATATGGAAGCAGGGATGCTATCAGAGATGAGAGATCAATTTTTTAGAGTCTATAGAAACAGAGATGGAGTCTATGGAAACAGGGATGCTATCAGAGATGGGATATAATTTTATAGTATATGGAAAGAGGGATGCTATCAGAGATGGGAGATGTATGGAAGCAGGGATGCTATCAGAGATGGGAGAGAAATTGTTAGAGTATATTGTTGTTAGAGTATATTGATGCTATCAGAGGTGAGAGATCAATTATTAGAGTATATGGAACAGATATGGAGTCTATGGAAACAGGGATGCTATCAGAGATGGGAGATAATTTTATAGTATGTGGAAGCAGGGATGGGAGATAAATTATTAGAGTCTATGGGAACATTGATGCTATCATAGATGGGAGATATATGGAAGCAGGGATGCTATCAGAGATGGGACAGAAATTATTAGAGTATATAGAAGCAGGGATGCTATTGGAGATGGGACAGAATTTTTAGAGTATATGGAAACATTGATGCTATCAGAGATGGGAGATATACGGAAGCGGGGATACTATCAGAGATGGGAGAGAAATTATTAGAGTACATGGAAGCAGGGATGCTATCAGAGATGAGAGATCAATTCTTAGGGTCTATAGAAACAGAGATGGAGTCTATGGAAACAGGGATGCTATCAGAGATGGGAGATATATGGAAGCAGGGATACTATCAGAGATGGGAGGGAAATTATTAGAGTATATGGAAGCAGGGATGCTTTCGGAGATGAGAGATCAATTCTTAGGGTCTATAGAAACAGAGATGGAGTCTATGGAAACAGGGATGCTATCAGAGATGGGAGATATATGGAAGCAGGGATACTATCAGAGATGGGAGATAAATTATTAGAATATATAGAAGCAGGGATGCTATCAGAGATGGGGAATAAATTATTAGAGTATATAGAAGCAGGGATGCTATCAGAGATGGGAGAGAAATTATTAGAGTATATGGAAACATTGATGCTATCAGAGATGGGAGAGAAATTATTAGAGTATATAGAAGCAGAGATGGGAGATATATGGAAACAGGGATGCTATCAGAGATGGGAGATATATGGAAACAAGGATGCTATCAGAGAATGGAGAGAAATTATTAGAGTATATAGAAGCAGAGATGGGAGATATATGGAAACAGGGATGCTATCAGAGATGGGAGATATATGGAAACAAGGATGCTATCAGAGAATGAAGAGAAATTATTAGAGTATATAGAAGCAGAGATGGGAGATATATGGAAACAGGGATGCTATCAGAGATGGGAGATAAATTAGTGTACTCTGTGGCAGCAGGGATACTATCAGAGATGAGAGAGAAAGAAATTATTATAATCTATGGAAGGAGAGATGCCATCAGAGATGAGGAAGAAATTACTGTGGTCTATGGAAGGAAGGGTGCTATCAGAGGTGACATAAATTATTGTAACCTATGAAAACATGGATGCTATCAGAGATGAGTGAGACATTATTGTAGTGTATGGAAACGGGGATGCTATCAGTGATTAAGGACGAAATTATTGTAATCTTCGGAGGCAGAGATGCTATCACAGATAAGGGAGAACTTACTGTGGTCTGTGGGAGCAGGGATGCCATCATAGATGAGGGAGACATCATTGTAATCTATGCAAACAAGGTTGCTATCAGAGATGAGAGAGAAGGAAATTAGTAGGGATGATATAATTGGAGATGAAGGAGAAATTACTGTGGCCTACGGAAGTAGGGGTGCTATCACAGATGAGATGACACAGATGGCATTATTGTAATCCATGGAAAGAGTGATGCTATCAGAGATGAGAGAGACATTATTGTAGTGTGATGAAACAGGAATGCTCTCAGAGATGACAGAGAAATTATCGTAGCCTGTGGAAGCAGAGATGGTATCAGAGATGAGGGAGAAATGATGGTAGTCTTTGTAACTAGAGATGCTATGAGAGGAGGGATAAATTATTGTAGTCTCTGGAAAATGGATTTCTATTGGAGATGAGGGAAAAGTTATTGTTGTCTATGAAAGCAGGGATGTTTCAGATATGAGGGAGACATTATTGTAGTCTGTGGAAGCAGGGGTGCTATTCAGAGATGAGGAACAATTATTGTAGTTAGCAAAAGCAGTGATGCTATCAGAGATGAGAGAATTATTATAGTCTATGGAAGCAGGGATTTTATTAGAGATCAGACAAAATATTGTAGGCTGTGGAAACAAGATGCTATCAGAGATGAGAAAGACATTAGTCTATGGAAGCAGGGATGCTATCAGAAATGAGAAAGTATTGTAGTCTATGGAAACAGGGATGTTATCAGAGATAGAGAGAAATTAGTGCATCATGTGGAAGTAAAGATGCTACCAGAGATGAGGGAGAAGTTAGTGTCGTTTATGGAAGCAGGGATGCTATCGTAGATGAGAGAGACAAGATTGTATGCACGTATCCAAGTTATGGGAAACATTCTGTATCAATGGATTTGATTTACCAGGTGTTACATCATCACATCACAAATGCCGCCATCTTGGATTTTTTTTCCATATTTTTTGGTAGAATTTGACCCCAGTATACATTGTTAGAAATTTTAACCCCCTTGGATATGTATATTGGAGGAGGGGGGGGGGGGGAGAGATTCACTCCAAATCGCCAATGCAAAACACAGTTGAAGTTCAAAGAGAATTGACCAGAGAGAAGAGAGAAAATACTTTTAGCCAGTGGGAGTTTTTTGAAGAGTTTGGGGAGAGTTTGGAGTTATCACAGATGAGCTAGGGAAATACTGATATTATCTATGATAATGATCACGGTTATTGATTAGTATTGCAATATGTTCGTGTTTGCTCCAACAACAGACCTCACGCCAGTTAAGACCGAGGCCTAGCATTTAATCCAAGCGGTACCAGAGGTTCACCATAGGGTTCAGCTTCTGTGAATCCCAGAGCACGCCAATGAATTGTTGGTCTGAGGTGGAGGGAATGCCACCCCCTTGAGTTGTCACCGTAAGGTATCCGGGGGAGTGTGGTTAGTAACGGTTTAGTCCACGTACCTGGGTCTGCTGCACGGCTGTGCGTTCCCGGCTGGATATTATCTTAAATTTGTCAGGTATACCTTTACCCGATCACACAAGCAGAGAAATCGTAACATCAGTTTCCAGACATTTCCATTTCTAATCAATATATTTAAATTGATCCGATTTTCCAAATCACGATATGTCTTTTATCAAAAGGAACAGAAAACAACGAAGAAGATTAGCCCAATCTTTATCACTGAATTCTTATTATTTCCATTCTAATTGATTGTAAATATTTCCAATCAGTCCAAAAGAAATTTCAATCTAATGAATTATTAGCGCTGACGAATAAATTATATTAGATCTTAAAATTTAAATATGTCAATCGTGAATCTGTTATTGGCTATAAAGCTGAAGCATGAATTCGAGGCAATAATTTAAATTCAATCTTGATCAAATCAAAATGCTGTCGATGCCACTAGAGTATATGATAATCTTCACGCGTCATATTCCACCAATGAGTAGGCTTGATAAGCTATACAAACGTCAATATTGTGGGTAACTGATGCTCGATTTCTATAACTGCTTTCTAGTACAACATACAACATACAATAGAAAAAAAATTGTGTGAACACAATTTTGTGATGAAACAGCGTCAACACTCAAGATGGTTTTGTATTGAACATAAAATCGGGTTGAGTTCAACACGAATCGGTCTTGAATCTAACACAATATTTTCAACACATTTCTGGTGCTAAAATTGCGTTAACACAATTTTGTTCGCAGTGCACGATACTGCGATAATGTACATGACCCAGTCTCAAACACAGGGGCTCGTTACCGTTGTTAATTGGTTAATTAGGTTGATTATGGGGGTGGGGGTTGAGGTAGGGATATTCCCTACCTCGACCCCCCCAATAATCAAGCAAATTAACCAATTAACAACGGTAACGAGCTCCTGTGGTCTCAAATAACCAATGCAGATGTAATGGTGAAACGGGTTCTTGAAATCAAGTTTAAACCGGCTTAATCGATGTGGTCCATGAAAGTGTCCTTGGCAAGTGTCACTTGAACAACGGCATGCATGTGATGCATTCCAATAGTCACTAATATGGCATCCAGATTTCAGCATCGGACTCAGCGTACATTTTTTAACAACGACAGACATTATACATCTTCGATTCATTTTTATTATTTGAGACTGGCACATGTATGGTCAACAGTAATAATCCTACCAGGCCTGGGCGTTCTGGGGTCTGTCCCATCCGGAGGGGGTTGGGGGGGGAGGAAGGGTAGAGGATTGAAACTTTCCATAATCTTTTCGGCAGTCATTTTTCGCCATTTGTTTTTTTCTTTAGCTTTTTCGTATTTTTGATATTTTTTATCAAAAAAAACTGGAGAGAAGCCATGTCAAACAAGAATAATTCGCAAAAATTGTCAGAAAAGTCCGAAAACATTTTTTTAGGACAGATACCACGTAGCAGCCATCTTGAAATTTCCACATGATCTTTTGGACCTAGAAATATGCAAAATTGTCTCAAAATGACGCCAGTAAGATTCGCGGAAAAGTCAAAAAGTTTCAACTCTCTTTTTCCCTTCGTTCTGTATCTGGGGTGAAGAGTCGGCCAGGTATGATTAATATACATTATAATTGTATGTATGTATCGGCACAGAAATAACCCATCTTGCGGACATTTACAGAACATTCGACATAAAGGTTTTCCTTCAAATAGGTTCCAAATGAACATAATTTAGGATTTGACAAGGAACAAACATGATGATATTTGGGAATCAAGATTTGTTAACAATGATTATTCAAATTTTGAAACTAGTTGTGTTATACCACGCAAACCATTGCAGTGTTGCTTCAATTGTAAGCATGTCTAAGAGATGGATTCAAAACTGTGCAGATTATTCTATATCTGTATATAATTAATATTCTGAAAAGGAGAAAAAGAACAAGAAGACATAATGAATATCGTTTGTGTAAGCGTGTTTGGGTGATGTAGTTGGGTGCAAACTTTATTTTCGAACTCTCTCCTGTAAATGAAAGATGACATACAGTATCGTGCCAAGCAACGTCGTACATTGTGGTACACATACACTGTTCAAACAATAAACGATCTTAAAAGATTACGTCAGAACAACATAAGTGTATGTGGGGGGTGTCACGTGCAAAGTAACAATGCGGACTCCCCATATCCCTATAACGACATCTAAGCCAGTTTAATGAAAATGAGCATAAAGACACATATAGAAAAATTGTTAACATAGTCACATTAAAAAACATTATCTTGGGGAAATTTAAAATAGCGGCCATGTGATATTAATGTTGTCTTTGTTTACTGTTGCGGTAATTATCTTGGTCGACGAACTGAAGAAACCATACTTCATTCCATTTCAATTGATTTGACTTAGGTTTTGTGTTCAACGTTCCTTGAACAGGTGCAAGACAATAAATAAATTCAAAACGGCGACCATACCTGCCCCCATTTCACCGCCATTTTGAATTTAATCATGACTCGAGATGCTGTGAATTATGTAAATGGCCTTGAAATGAACCTCAATAATAATAGTAATAAGGGATGAAAGATTGATTTTGACAAATAAACACTTTTGAGTCAGCACAAATGCCTTGATTTATATACAAAAACAACAAAAGTTTCAGATAACGCCCACGTGGCTGCCATTCTGAATGATGCCATGATGCTTTGAACTGAATATTATTAGTAGTCTCAAAATGACCGTAAAATGATGTCAATTAGATAAGTTTTGGTATATTTGGCCTCATAAAATGCCTTGAATTATTTAGGGCTCAAAACATGCCTTGAATCAGACATAAAAAAAAATTACATCTTGGTGTTCCCCCAATAGTCGTCATATGGCCTCTAAATGACCTCCGCATAATATACTATGCACTATAATAAGTTTCGTGTTTTTGAGAAAACATAAAAAACACAATTTTAGATGACCCGAATATGGTCGCCATTTTGAAATTAGCCATCATGCTCCGTGCTAAAGATAATTCAGATAGTCTCGAAATAAGCTTAGAACATTTGGCTATATGATAAGAATCTGGTTTGTTTTAGTGAATATGTACAAATGTATATGTTTTCAAAAATGTAGACAGAAGATATGAAAAGGCGCTTGTTGGCCACCGGTCTGAATTTCATTATTATGTTTTGCACATAGGATTATGTGAATGATCTGAAAATGAGTGCAACATAATACATTATAAGGTGTATTAGGGCAGTTGTGGCAAATTTGGCGTCTCAAACTGACTTGAATTAGACAAAACATGTGAAAAGTTTTAGTTGACTCCGTATGGCCGCCATTTTGAATTTAATCATTATGCTGAAAATGCTGCGAATAGTCTTAAAATGAGCTATCACATTTGGCTATGGTGAAAAATAGCCCAATTTGACAAGTATGTTTTTTTATGCTTTCAAAATACATTGAGTTAGATAAAAGAAATAGAAAATCGCGAGTTTCAGATGACCCCGTATGACCGCCATTTTGAATTTGACCATAATACTTTGGCTAAACATTATGTGAATGGTCTGAAAAAAATCCTAGAACTTCAGCCAATAAGCTAAATTTTGAGAAATATCTGATTTGAACTTTAAAAATGCAAATTTCCTAATATAGCCGCCACTTTTTAATTCTACCACTATCCTTTGCCCTGAGGATTGTGACAATGAAATGCAAATGAGCCAAACATATGACAGGAGATGAATTTCCTCAATTTCAACAAATATATACATAACCATATCTTTGAAGCAAAGCCTACTTGTAGCTGTATAAAGACAAATTCTAGGGAGTGTGTAAAAGTGTGTGCAGGCGGGCTCAGTATCTTTAAAGTGATCGTAAACACTCAAGTAAAGTTTCCATTAAATGAAAGATCATTGCAAACAGTGTCGAAAAATATTTATTGTAATTTTTACGATTTTATTACACAGAGTAAACTGCAAATAAAGCATGGTATTCTATGGTGGTCTGTTGCAATCAAATTTAGGTCCAGTGACGTCACACTGCCTTAATACATATATTTCAAACTGTGTATGCACTTTCCAATGCTTGATCCACGCTTAAGGTGTGTATACTTTGAGTTTCAACAATCACCGTTCCAATGTGCATGTTTCACAAAAATCCGGGAAATTCAATGCAAGATTCAAATTGACTTGACAGTTATGATTTACCATCTCCCAGATTTTTGTGACACATGTCCATTGGAACAGTGAGTGTGTTGAAACTCAAAGTATACATACCGTAAGCTTGAATCAAGCATTGGACAGTGCATACACAGTTTGAAATATATGTATTAAGGCAGTG
This sequence comes from Hanleya hanleyi, assembly GCA_036873755.1. NCBI lineage: Eukaryota > Metazoa > Mollusca > Polyplacophora > Lepidopleurida > Hanleyidae > Hanleya > Hanleya hanleyi. The sequence goes on from JAVTVY010024173.1 coordinate 59,440, forward strand.
TGACTTCACCGGACCTTAATTTGATTGCAGTTTACTCTGTGTAATAAAATCGTAAAAAATTACAATCAATATTTTCCGACACTGTTTGCAATGGTATTTCATTTGATGAAAACTTTACTTGAGTGTTTACGATCACTTTAAAAGTAACTTAATAAATCAAAAAATAATTATTTGATTAGAACATTTATAGGTAGAAAATGTGAAGTAAAATGACAAAAACTTGTCAGTCTGACCCATATGGTCGCCATTTTGAATTGACTCCAGATACTCTGCTTGATCTCTTCACAAGATCTCACTATTCCCCCCAAAATATCTCCAGATGTGTTTTACAAACAGGTATGAGCTATAGTAATTATCTGTTTGAAATACTGAGTTCAACAAAAGAAATATCGACCATATGAATAGTTTTTAATCAAACTGGTTATTTTGCAAATAGCGAAAAACTACCACATTTGTGATAGCTTGGAAATCCGAAGTTTTAAGCATCTTTTTCAAATCAAATATTCAATAGTTTTGTATATAATGATTATCGCATCGGTGACCTGAATAATATGCGTGTAAAGTTTCAGATTGCTGTGATTTGTTATTTGAACTATTTGATTGAGTTAATTGAACTGTTCAAAAGAGACACCAGTGTGTTTACAATAGCAATGAAAATATCACAGCGGCGTCTCATAAACCATCAACAAAATTGTCAGGGCACAGAGGCTCGTTACCATTGTTAATTGGTTAATTGAGTTGATCACAGGGGCTCGTTACCGTTGTTAATTGGTTAATGGGGTCCCCCCGTAATCAACCTAAATAACAACAGTAACGAGCTCCTGTGGTCAGGGGTAAGATCTGATCACCAGGAAACTATTTCGAATGACCATCCTCCATAATGCAGGTCTGTATACTCCGTACTAGGAACTGATAGACGAGCCATGGCTAGGGATGATGAGAATGACCGGGAATCATCAAACAATGCTGGGTTATTTATGGCATCTAGGGTATATTTTCGTGATTCTGATATAATTTATGTCAAAAGTGACGAAGATGATATACTTGATACTTACGTCGCTTTATCCGAAGGCGTGGCACTCATCTCTCTTTTAAAGCTCTGCAGACTTGGGGATGAAACGTCCTCTTCAGATATCGAGATCCAGTCGTTTAGTATCCTGTGAGCAAAGAAATCCTGCCGGATCCGTGTTTTGGCAAAGGGATTGTTTTAAGCCTCGGTATATGGTCCCCTAGGTTTCTGCCGTGTGTCCGATGATTGAATAAGTCTGTTGATTGGGCTTTGTATTCACCGTTCAGGGTTTCCAATGGTCTGTGAATCCGCCGTATAATCAAAAAGGTTGACCTGAAATATATATTTACGATTGACATCTCATTTACTAGTATAACTTAACCAAAAACCAGAAAGAGACTTACGAACTTGTACATAGCGATTCTTATTTACTTCTATTTATATCTCCTACTAATCTCTCATTGTTATTTATTTATTTATTTACTTAGCGCTGGATATTTAAAAAAAACAACAAAGAAATGTACCGCGAAATTCAAATAAAACACTGAGTTGATGGGCCGCGAAATCCGAATGGGAAGCGGCCCTTAAACTACAATTTCAATCAGATATCATTGCAGATTTGCCAATACAGAATAAACGTTTTGTACGTGAAATATCCATGAGAGATTAATTATTCACATGTTGTTTTCCAGTAAACTTTTTAATTATACGACTGGTGCACAGGTAAATACATTTTATACCAGAACAGAAAGCTAGTCATTTAAAGTTGAATAATATATAAAAATGAAATAGTTTTAATGAATTAAAACGCTGAAAAGTTCTACAAGTGTTGAAATCGCCGAAAAATCTCATTCAGTATGCACACTTTTTTTATGTCAACTTGTTGTTAATAAATATCTATCTACCACTCTTGAAGTCTATATTCTGTAATAGAACAGCTTTCCAGTGATACATATATTAGAATCACGTAACATATATCCGAGATTCGATAAATTAACACTGTTTTACAATTTCAGTCATTCCAAATGAATTCCTGTTAGGTATTCGAGTTTGTCGTTAGTTAATTAAGAGACCATCTGATTAATTTGCGGTCTGAAAGTATTAAAACAATCTAGTACTCACATCTGGACTTTCGCTTACTTCTAGACTTGCATTGCAGTCCACATTATGTCCCAGTAACGCCGTGCAGCTTCATTCTCCAGTATAGTAGGAATATACACTTAATTCAATGCGGATGGCAAACATTGTCAACTGCATTCGAGTTTCGTTCGATCTTCTGATTAGAAAACATTTCTCATTGGTCAGATTTACAAATCGAGAATATCCGATTGGCTGTGAACAAGATGAGCACTCATTGGTTGTTCCAAGACAAAGCGATGGCTGTGTCAGTAAGAATTTGTTGGCTACCCCCTGTAGAAGCTGTTATAATTTTCGGCGGCAAATTTTGTAGACACTTACTATTCCGATGTGTCGCTTTCTCTTTTATGCATGCTCGTGATCTATCTGACACACACAATGAAAGTGCAAATACATATTCACACTCCATACTGTGAACCGTGAACCCCCAGCATGTGAGAGACTTGTTGCCGGACTTCAAATGGCACATTCACTTTGGATAAGACAAAATTTATGCTTGTAAAGCCCTACTCGAGTTGCAGATTTAATTTTAGTCCACAATTAACCATAAAGGGACATACTTTTGATCAGGTTAACAATTTCAAGTTCCTTGGGGTATATATCGATGACAAATTACCATGGACTACCCATATTAATAAAATTTGTAAAAAAAAATATCTAGAAATATTGGCATTAATAATTGTATAACAGAAGCTCTCAATACGAAGATTATTTTTTCTGGTGTAATACTTATTCCAGTCACATTCGTCCTCTCGTTTTGTTTCAAGAAAGGGCTACACTGCGAAAAATATTGTGTTGTTTTAACACAATTTTGTGCTAAAATGGTTTTGTGTTAAACTTAATATATCAACACACAATTGTGTTGATTTCAATACAAATTAGTGTTGATTCTTACACAATTTGTGTTATTTTCAACACAATTCTGGTGCCAAAATGGCTTCAACACAATTTTTTCGCAGTGTGTTAGATTAATTTCCGGGAGTCCTAGTCCATGCCTCTGTTTGCCATCCTTAAACTTAAAATTATTGTAGAAGTGAATTTACATCCAGTGTTGCAATTTGTGCAAAAGTTCTTCAACAAATCCTCTTTTACTCCCAATTCACTTCCAAACTTATTTTACAAAACAATCCGAAGTACATTATTATCCAGCAGGTTTTTTTATCTGTACATTTGAAGTTTATTAGGGAATAATACAAGCCCTGTATGGTTTTCATCCTCCTAGATTAATTCTGAGAATTACCCATCATATCTTCAGTGTTTGAGTGTTTTGCAAGGTTTTAATTGTAGCAGTCTCTTGTCATAAACAACTTCGACATGGACGAGACATTTTGTTCAAATATATTTTAGTATTAATGCTATAAATGGAAATAAATGCTTGTCAAGTCGAGGTTGCAAGGATGGATGCCAGAACAAAGGCCTTATATCAGACACCAGCCCTTCATTCACACTGAAATAAACATTACATTTTTAACGCAGTATTGACCAATGCAGTACATTCTGTACTAATGCAGACCGCAAGAATTGAAACATGAATCGAGTTCGTGGATCCATGTCCCAAAACTTCCATTGGACAGACGTTCAACTTGTAATTATCCCTTTATTACGGTGTATAGCGAAGGGAAATATAGGTTATATGTGTCACACTTTGACGCCCAAGGCTAACAATTTTTACCTGTATGGTCATACAGCATGTTTAGAACGACTGAAAGTGACAGATGTGCTAAAGCATTAAATTGTCTCATTCGTATTGTCTAAATTCAATTTAGCCGGAAAACTTATGGTTGAGCTTTATTGTCCCTTTGTCTTTTGGCTGGTCCCTTTTGTAGAGTTTTAAGGATTTGTCTAACAAAAGGCTGTAAACTTGTGATAGATAGATATATAATTTATTTACGTCTCACCATTTGCATATACAGATAAAAATACATAGAATTCAATTAAAATATATACAAATGCCACTCTTATAGAGATATGAGAGTCTGATACTATAGAACAAATACTTGAACGTACAGATAGAATTCATTTGCTCACGAATATAAAATACTTCTCCGTCGTTCTAGAATTAAGAAGCAGGTTTTGGCACTTAATTTGGCTAGCGAAATACACGACAGCATCATAATTAATAAGTCCTGGTCAGACAAAATTACAAAACGGTCCCTATACATAAAGTTGATTTCTGAAAGAATGTCGTACCTAAAGTCGTCATAAACTGGACAAGTTACAAGAACATGCAGCTCATCCTCAATACCATTATTGCAGATTGGACAAACCCTTTGCTCAATAGCTAGATTTTCATATCGACCGGTTTCTATCCTTATCGGAGCTACTCCACACCTGAATTTTGCAAGAGCACTTCTATGCTTTTTCTGAAATACAGTTTGCACATAGCTTTCAACTCCATAGTTATTCTTAAATTCCCTATACCAACGAAGCTTACTACTCTTCATATCACTCCTCCATTTTTGTATATATCGATCAAAAAGCTTTTCCTCTTCATATTTAATGGCAAACTTAGGATCGTACCGTACATCAATATTCGAGAGATGAAAAGAATCGATTTCCACTAACATCTGGCACACTCTATAACTCCAATTTTTACAATTTTTGCCCGAAGAGTTGAACGCCCATCTGAAAATTTTGTTGTTAATTCTATCCCTATTACTATTTGTATATTTTGTCCAGTGACCAATAACTATTCCATTGTTTAATACCCATCGGCAGCCACCCCATTTCTCCATTAATACCAGCATTTGGGGTGTATCTACCTACACCAAGATAAAAACGTTCAGTCCTATGTTGTACCGCATTAATAGAAGATGTATCTGATGTTCCCCAAACCGACGCACCATATGTCATAACAGGCACAACCATAGACTCATAAAGCATACTAAAGATTTGGTAAGGTACACCACCCATAGTTTTACACTTTGCAATAACCAAACCAAGCGCACGGCTTGCAGATTGGGCGACACATTTTGTCATCATATTATAATCTAAATGCTCTGTTATTAGCAAACCCAGGTACACGTATTTATCCACTACATCCAAGACTTTGTCACCACATGTGAATTTATCTTTAGATTTAGGTACTGATGGGTTTCGAAAATGTATAACTTTTGATTTATCTTGATTAACTGTCATTTTGTTATCAACACACCATACTGATAGATGTTCAAGGAGAAACTTCAGCTCTTCACTAGATTCCGCTAACAATACAATGTCGCCTGCTAAAGTAAAATACAAACCAACTCTCCATCAATGTTAACTCCCTTATCAAAACTCTTCAAATATAGCGATAAATTATCAATAAATATATTGAAAAGAAGAGGAGAAAGAACACATCCTTGTCTTAGTCCACATTTGACATCGAACCATTCCGAAAATAAACCATTCAATTTCACACAGCATGAAACGTTATTATAAATTGACATAATAGCTTTCAAAATTTTTCCATCGATACCAACCGATTTAAGACGGGACCATAGGTTCTGTCTATTTATAGAGTCATAGGCTTTGCGAAAATCAATAAAAGCAGCAAATGTGTTGTGTCTTTTCTTCTTACGAGTCTCCATAATATTTACAAGAGATGAGATATGGTCTACCGTATTGCGTTCGGATCGGAAACCATTTTGTTCGTCACATATTAAACTGCCTCTTTCGGCCCATGCTGATAGCCTATCATTCAAAACGGAGCAGTACAACTTATATACAACCGGGGCGAGTGTTATTGTGAGTGGACGCATAGAATACTGTACTGGTTGGCTGTATTCACTTGTTCTTTAAAATGGTGACTCTCTTGAATGCAGCGTAGGGGGTATGCTCAAATTTAACTGTCATTGATTCTCAGTTGCATTCATATTTTCTCGCTGTCAAATTAAAAACCGAATAAACTTGTATTGGCGGAACAATATCCAACACAGAGAATATAGATTTTTCTTTCTCAATTTTGCGATGCTAATGTTGACTGCTACAGAAATTGTTCAGTTCCTTGCCCCTTTGTGATGGCATCCACTTAGGCTCTCAAAATATGACAAATTTAACAAAGATACAACAGTGAACTCCAAATACTAGAGCAACATGGGAATGTATTTTCAAACATTTTTCCGTCCATGACGAAATTTAATGGATAATAGTTTGAGAATATGTATATTTGAATTATATTAGGCTAAGGGGTGGGGTGGGGAGTCGAGGTAGGGATCCGATTATTTGGCAAGGCTTCGGTGTAAGACCTCCCATTGAAAAGGTAATATCCTGGACAAAAGACTGACAATACAACTTGCAGCAGATCCTTTGTGAATCTTACACCAAATCGTTGCCGATTATTTCCTACCTCGTCCCCATATAATCGGTAGACCCGTCATGTAAGACAACGTCAATGAGCAACAGTTTGCGTGCAATGTACTTGACCATTTTCACTTCTTGGTTGAATGGTTCCCCACATTTAATCACCTATTGTGGGTGTCGTACATGACGGATTTGCCCTAAAACCAACCTATTAACCAATTAACAACGGTAACAAGCCCCTGTGCTGTAGACACGGTAAACCAGAGCAATGTACCCAAGTGCTGTCTATTTGGAGAACATGGTCTTGAGATGTAAATGACTGTCAGGCTGTCATGGACAATATACACAGCCAAGAAAAGGTGATAACTATCACCTTTTTTATGATCATCTTTAAAAATAATGGCCATCAACTCTGGAGAGTGATGAGCGATGATTGTAAATTTAGGCCATTACCTTTTAATTGAGGCAAAATCATCACCCTAAGAAGGCGACATCCATCACCATTTTAAGGTGATGGCTCTAACTCATCCCCTTTTTAAGGTGATAACCAGGTCTGATCACCATTAAAGGATGATGGGCCAACACCTTTTTTCTGGCTGTGTAGACTCAGGTACTGTGATATCAGTTTTTTCAGCCTATTCCATTAATTCCATATGCTCAGAAAGAAAATTTGCGTATTGGCTTGGATATGTTTTTTTTAGGCAAGATGTGATCTAAACAATGTCTTCTCCAATAAAAACTGTAATTCTCCAATAAAAACATTGAAAAATAAAAGGCTGTACAATTTATTTGAGTCGTTTGGGTGTTTTTACCTTATTGCTGCAAAAGGTCTTTGTAATGTTTATAGGGAATTTGAGTAAACATAAAGTCTTGAGAATTCTCCAAGATATGTTAGGTGTTGGGCAGTTTTATTATTCTGACATGCAGCCCATACAATATATTTTATAACATTGATTTGTGTTGAATTCATTCAGTAGAAATACATTCAATAGAATCCGTATTATAAAATATCTTGTAGCAGCTGCATGTTGAACTAAGTTTTATAAGCTGTAACATTTATTTTATTTTTTTTTTTTAAATTAATGTTAATTGCCATCTCATACATTGTCCATGAGCTAGGACACCATGAGTATGAGCCTTTTAATTGTACGTCGGCGGCCAAAAGGTTTTAGCATATTTTCTAGATCAGGATTTTGTGCTGAGTCTGAGAATGCGCGTCTTGGGAGCCAAAGCCTCTGCATTTTAGTTGGAAAAATCCGATTTTTCGATATTTTGACCAAATGTTGTAACAAATTTGTAACTGCGCCTCCATATTTGGCTCCAAATTGAAGGTGCTGAACTGGAGCAAACATACACCTGAAAAAAAAAAAAAAAGCAAGTGATTACAGTGGTCTCACGCGATGATTTCGTCCAAATAGAGGCATATTCGTCATCTCAGGAAAACACCCTCCGCGAAAATCTTCCTCAAATATTGGTATCCAGATGAGACCATCTCCTCAGGTCACTTCGAAGATCGGTTTTTGCATCAATGCCAAGCTGAATTGTTTAAATTATGGGTGCCAGACGCGGCAATTTCCGGGGCTAATTAACGTTTTATCGATAAAGAGAGGCGAGAGTTAATACTAAATCAGAAGAAGCTGACACTTTGCTTGAAACTGCAATTTACGTCGTGATGAATGGACCCGTGAAGGAAGAAAGGGAGGGGGGAGGGTAATCCCACGGAAAAAATGTGTACAACAACCAGGAAAGTCAGCAAGGAACTAGTTTTGACATGAGCCGATTGGTCGAGCAATGTATGGACTGGAGTGACGTCTGACGATATAAATATGTGATTTTTCATATAGAGACGTTACAGTACACGCTTGATTTGCACCGTATTGATATCCGAGTATTATACCGATTTTGTCTCCATTGTATAATATGGTGTATTTGACTTTCCTTGGCGGTGCTTTATTTATTTCTTAAGATATATACATTGCTCGCATTTTATTTTCCTCGTGCATTGCCTATACAATGAATCGAATTTCTTTTGACTTTTCCAAACTGGGCCAGGATGTATGAATGTATTGAATTTTCTTTGGCGAGAAAATGGCATAAAGATCATTCATTCATCGAACTGGACTGGAGGTCAGGTAGTCCATGAGCCAGACCCCAAAATTTCGTCAATTGGTGCCACCTGGGGTGGCAAATTCTCATTATGTTTTTTTGAAAGTCCTATATCCTTAGGTGAAAAAAAACTTTGAAAGCAATCCGGGACACACAGCTTAGTGGTAGTAATCACCTCTTAAATACCGACACCCGAGTCCAATCTGAGGGACCAGATTTGGGGGTAGGGGAAATATAAAGTTAAATATCTTTGCAAGTAATGGTGATATAGTGACATTTGGCCACTCGAAATGTTGGTAATCTGATCCTCTATATGTTGATATCTGTTATATGCTAATATGTCAATTATGTAGGTCACCAGAGGGCAAAAGGTCACGAAATCTGACCCCTCTCTAAAATGTGACCACCTGTAGGAAAACTCGCTGCAGATACCATACCAATGGGACTTTCTTAACCTAAATGGGTTCAAATGGAAGCCAAGAAGTACCCAAGTGTATAATAAGTCTAAACAAGTGGAGTTTATTATTATTTAGACTGTGGCACAGAACTGTTTTTGACGCATTTTCAAAAATGGTCTCCTTATTGCGCTAAAAACAGGCAAAATTGTATGAAGTTTAACAGCTTGAAATTAGTTGAATATTTTCACAAATAACTACTCCAACTGCTAATGGCCATGTCTTAGGTCTATTCATGGATTAGTTAAGCTGCATTTCGAAGTAATTAGGTCACCAGAGACCATGGTCAGAGATTGTCAATTATTAATTTTCTACATTTTTACTTGGGAATGTGACAGCGAAACAGCTCACCAAGTACCAATATACGAGCTGTTAGAGCATTTCCATCATAGCTCTCTGGATTTTTATCTAATACCGCTTATGCCGGTGCTATGGGCCGCGTGGTCATATCATCCAAGTTGCCACATGAACAGGTACAATAAAAGCGTACCTGAGATACAACACATATCAAAAATCGTTAGATTCTTGGTATGTGCTTTAGAATAGGTTAACCGGAAGACTATACTGTGAAGTCATGTGGCTCTGTCAATATGTCGGCACCTCTTCAAGCTTCCCTTATATGTGTTGTAATTTCATATTACAATGTATTTACATTGCAACCAGTTTTAAGTACAGAGCATCAGAGACATCCCTGGTGCACCCTGTACCGTATAGCCCGTAGGGCATAGGGTAAACCAGGGTGCGAGTGCACCAGGTATGGGTGTCCACAGGGGTCAAATGTCAATCGTCCTCCAAATCCCCTTTATCGCTCGTTAAGGCGCTGAGACGGGCGTTAAGGCGTAAAGATAGGGCGTTAAGGCGTTGAGACGGGCGTTAAGGCGTAACGACGGGCGTTGACGGGCGTCACTGGATTTCGATGTATTGATGGCAATTCCATGAAAATCAGAGTTGAGCTAGTTCACCAGGCCAATGAAGCGTTAAGCTAAGCGTTGACGTGCGTTACTGTCTATAAAAGCAAGTATATTCCCAAAACACGCACAGTCGACGTTCAATCGTCAACATGGCTTATACTTGCTCTAAGTGCGAACGCACTTTCACCAGACGTTGCGATATGATGCGACACGAGAAAAATATACATGCGATTGAAGACTCCGAGGCACAAGAAGCCGATACAGAGACTGATGCGAGTCCATCGACTGATACCGAAACAGAGATTGCTGAGAGTCTATCCAGTGATATGGAGAGCTTGACCTCGGATAGTCAGCCTACGTCCGAGGAAAGTGAGGCAGAACCTACCTTCTGGGATCGTATTGTGAGAGCAGCTATCAATACTTACGCTGCAGCAATCGAGGACGCCGGACAGGATAACTTACAACAGGCATACACCCAAATGCGCCCCTGCATCAGGAAAACAGTCATGACGATTTATGAACAGTATACCTTACTACCGCTTGAAATGAAAGGCTATCCCACGCACAGGTCCATCATGCAGACCAAGCGTCACTTGGAAGAGGATATTGGGCTACCACCCACCGAGGCCCTGCAAACTGCGATCAGGATGCGCAAACAACTCTTTCAGGACATGCTGGCTTAGTGGTATCCTGAACTGCCCGATGATGCTCAGATCACACCGAGCAAAGATGGAACTTTCTCAAAGGATGGCTCCTTATTGGACCAGAGCAGCCGAGAATATGATAGATGCAGTGCTAAATGGCGGCCTCTGATCGGGCAAGAGTCTTCTTGAATTGTAAACATGCCCAACGCGGCTTCCCCAGCGTGGGTATGATGTAACATTGGGGAGAATAAACTATATGAATACTTGTTGTTGTTGTTCTCTCATATGTCATCCTTGTTGTTCTTGTTGTTCTCTCTCCCGTCTGTATCATGGCGTCAAGGCGTTATGCTAGGGCGTTAAGGCGTAATGACGGGCGTTGACGAGCTTCACTGCATTTCCAATGAATTAGTGACAATTTCATGAAAATCAGAGCTTTTAGGCTAATTCACCAGGGCGTTGAGCTTGGCGTTGCCGGGCGTTGCTACAAGATACCACTTCACACGACGCATTCGGACCTAGAATGCTCCATTTCTACCCCAAACACCTTCCTTCAAACCCCCAAAATGTCCACTTTGGCTATTACTCACTCACTCACCATCGTTAGTGCGTCCATGCGTTAAGACGGACGTTGGGCACGCCTCACGGGTGTTGGGCACTCGCTCACTCACTCACTCTGGGAGTTCATTTGGACCATTTAGGCCCCATCAGCCCATCGTCGAGCAGTTCAGGATACCACTGAGGCAGCATGTCCTGAAAGAGTTGTTTGCGCATCCAGATCGCATTTTCCAGGGCCTCGGTGGGTGGTAGCCCCATATCCTCTTCCAACTGACGCGTAGTCTTCATGATGGACCCGTGCGTGGCGTCGCCTTTCCTTTCAAACGATAGTAAGGTATGCCTGTTCACAGATCGCCATGGCTGTTTTCCTGATGTTGGGGCGCATTTGGGTATATACCTGTTGTAAGTTATCCTGTCCGGCGTCCTCGATTGCTGCAGCGTGAGTATTGATAGCTGCTCTCACAATACGATCCCAGAAGGTAGGTTCTGCCTCGGTTTCATCGGACGTAGGCTGACTATCTGAGGTGAAGCTCTCTGTATCACTAGATAGACTCTCAGCAATGTCTGTTTCGGTATCAGTCGATGGACTCTCATCAGTCTCTGTATCGGGTTCTTGTGCCTCGGAATCTTCAATCCCATGTATATTTTCTTCAGTCGCATCATATCGTATCGTTCGGACTTAGAGCAAGTATAAGCCATGTTGACAGCTGAACATCGACTGTGCGTGTTTTGGGAATTACAACACATATAAGGGATGTGGGAAGAGGTGCCGACATACTGACTGCGTCATATGGCTTCACAGAATAGTCTTCTGGTAAACCTATTCTAAAGCACATATCAAGAATCTAACAATTCCTGATATGTGTTGTATCTCAGGTACGCTTTTATTGTACCTGTTCATGTGGCAACATGGATGATGTGACCACACGGCCTCTAGCACCGGCATAAGCGGTATTAGATACAAATGTAGAGAGCTACGATGGAAATGCTCTGACAACTCGTATACTGGTAATTGGTGAGCTGTTTCGCTGTGACAACTCGTACATTGGAGATTGGTGAGCTGTATCGTCGTCAGATGTAAATGACGGAAATTAACACGAAAGACTAGTCTGTAAGGCCCGATGTCTACCCAGCATCAACTTCCCACAAATGCCAACATATATCAAAGACCAAAAGGTCTGTCCAGGGGGCGGGCCTCGGGGACGAAACGTCCACCAGCAGAATCCCGCCATATACAGGTAAAAATTACAACACATATAAGGGATGTGGGAAGAGGTGCCGACATACTGACTACGTCATATGACTTCACAGAATAGTCTTCTGGTAAACCTATTCTAAAGCACATACCAAGAATGTAACGATTCCTGATATGTGTTGTATCTCAGGTAGGCTTTTATTGTACCTGTTCATGTGGCAACATGGATGATATGACCACACGGCCCCTAGCACCGGCATAAGCGGTATTAGATACAAATCTGGAGAGCTATGATGGAAATGCTCTGACAACTCGTATACTGGTAATTGGTGAGCTGTTTTGCTGTGACAACTCGTACATTGGAGATTGGTGAGCTGTATCGTATAATATACACTTGCTTTTATAGAAAGTAACGCCCATAAACCCTTAGCTTAACGCTTCAACGATCTGATGTACTGGCTCAGAAGCTCTGATTTTCATGGAATTGCGCCAATACATCGAAATGCAGTGACGCCGTCAACGCCCGTCGTCCCATCTCAACGCCTCAACGCCCTATCGTTACGCCTTAACGCCCGTCTCAGCGCCTTAACGAGCGATAAAGAGGATTTGGAGGACGATTGACCTTCGATCCCTGCGGACACCCGTACCTGGTGCACTCGCACCCTGGTGTACCCTATGCCCTACGGGCTATATGATACAGGGTGAACCAGCGATCGCCCTGATGCTCTATACTTGAACCTGGTTGCAATGTAAATACATTGTGATATGAAATTCTCAAGTAAAAATGTAGAAAATTAATTATTGACAATCTTTGACCTTGACCTCTGGTGACCTAATCACCTGGTGACCTAATGTAGCTTAACTAATCCCTGGATAGACATAACACATGCCCATTAGCATTTGGAGTAGTTATTTGTCAAAATATACAACTAACTTCAAGCTGTCCAACTTAATACAATTTTGCCCGTTTTTAGCGTAAAAAGACCATTTTTGAAAATGCGTCAAAAACAGTTCTGTGCCACAGTCTAAATAATGATAAACTCCACTTGTTTAGACTTATTATAGACTTGGGTACTTCTTGGCTTCCATTTGAATCCATTTAGGTTCAGAAAGTCCCATTGGTAATGTATCTGCAGCGAGTTTTCCTACAGGTGGTCACATTTTAGACAGGGGTCAGATTTCGTGACCTTTTGACCTCTGGTGACCTACATAATTGACATATTTGCATGTAAGAGATACCAACATATAGAGGATCAGATTACCAATATTTCGAGTGGCCAAATGTCACTAAATCACCATTACTTGCAAAGATATTCAACTTTATATTTCCCCTACCCCCAAATCTGGTGCCTTAGATTGGACTCGGGTGTCCATCTTTAAGAGGTGATTACTGCCATTAAGCTGTGAGTCCCGGATTGCTTTCAAAGTTTTTTTTCATCTATGTATATAGGACTTCCAAAAAAAAATAATGAGAATTTGCCACCTCAGGTGGTACCGATATCTGGTCTGGCTCATGGACTAAGGAGTTATGGGCGTCTTTTTTGAATTGTTGACAGAGTACAGCTACAAAACATGCATACTGAGCCAGATGTCCAAGGTGCATGGTCTGGATGTATGAGGGCCTTACACCAATGTTCGGTACAGTAAACGTGTATCTATTGGAAATGAATATGCGTGGAAGACCATTCGAAATTCGCCTAACGGTTACTAGGATCCTTCGCAGAAACTTAGCTGAACCAGATGGAATAACCGGGATACCTCGGCATAACAGGTAGGGGCATCCTCCATATCTCGCTCTCTTCACATCCGAACTATATCTCGCAACTTGCATGTCCATCCGGTCCATATCTCGCTCCCTGACCATTCGGACCATATCACGCTCCTTGTCCATCCGGACCATATCTCGCTGTCTGCCAATCCGGACCATATTTATTTCGCTCATCTTCCATCCGGACCCTATCTCGCTACTTGTCCATCCGGACAATATCTCGCTCCCTGTACCTCCGGACCATAGATGCACTGTCTGCCCATCCGAAACAAATTTATTTCGCTCACCGTCCATCCGGACCATATCTTGCACTCTCGCAATCCGGATCATATATCGCTACTTATTCATCATATCTCACTCTCTGTCTATTCGGACCATATCTCCCTCTCCCCATCTGGACCATATATCGCTCTCCGCCCATTCAACCGCATCCTGTTCCATGTCCATCCGGACCACATCTCCGTCCTTGTCCATCCTGGCCATTTGTCGCTCCCTGTCCATAGGGGCCATATCTTATCCTTGTCCATCCGGACCATATCTCGCTCCTTGTCCATCCGGAACATATCTTGCTCTCTCCCCATCTGGACCATACCTCTCCTCTCATCCGATCCCATGCCGCTCCTTGTTCATTTTGACCATATCTCGCTTCTTGCTCATCCAGACCATATCTCGCTACTTGTTCATGCGAATCATCTTTCTCTTCCTGTCCATCCGGACTATATCACGCTTCATTTCCATGGGGACTATATCTCTCTTAGTGTCCATCTGGACCTGGATCTCGCTCTCTTGAAAAATGTGAAATTAAATTACACAAAATTTCTATCTGTTGTTTGCCTTCATTGATCTGAGGAGGTGGTTTTCGTATTTCAAACTGATAAATATACCACTTTATAACTGTAAGTATTGTCTTAAATATTTAATCAATAATTTCATTCCACTTCATTTAGCTGCAATTCTTCAGACAAATAGAGATAAAAATTAACCGAATCAAACATTTCGCTGAAGTGGTTCACAAAGGCTTTTAAACCAGACAATGCCAAATATATGAGGTAGATTTTTCAAAGCTTTTTGGTAAAATCGCAAGTGGAAATAATTACAATAACATATAGTGGTGGCCATTATCTTATGCATCAGAAGGGATTGGAACTATCTAAGCTTGATATTAAGCGGGGAATTTAACTGTCTTTTGTAAACTTTGTGCCACTCGATAGCGAAAATATATGAATACTGTCTCCATTTCACCTTTGAAACTTCTGTGAAACAGATTTCTTCCCTACTTATTTCTTGTAAAACTCTTGACAACCCTATGTATGATAAAAAACAAACACAAACACTGTGGTAAATGCGTGAGTTATAGACCGCTAGTCTGACAATTCAACCGACAGAGAAACAAGTTCCAGTGTCAAAGTCCATGCAGCTATCATCGACTCGGCAGAGTAATATTCCCAAGCTATCTGCGATGCGGTCCAAAGTGAACAAAGATGGAAAAAGCCGTTATAAGCAATTGATGCGGGTCTTACTGGGAGTGGGAAAGATGTATGGATAAATAAGTCATGCCAGAGAATGTAAGACTATAGACACGGTTACACTACAACATTATCCACACCTAGCCTGTTTATACCACAGACATCAGGAGATAAAATTTATCTGAGTAATTATTATCCGGACACTATTGACCCTGAACAATATTGGTGCGTTAACTTGACCAGGGTGAATAATTTTTTGTGTATTCACAGAGAATTATCTACTGTTACAACAAATGACAACCAATTATTCAGGATATGACGAGCCGTGCTCCTGTAGCTTCGTCGAGACATTAAGTTTTGAACCGAAAACACCTCATATTTCTTTCTATAAACATATGAAGATAAACGATAACCAGAACCAGCATGATACGGCATACTCGCTGTTCCAATACGTAGTCGTATATCAAATCTGGTTCTCGTTATCGTTTATCTTCATATGTTTACAGAGAATAATAAGAATTGTTTTCACCTCAGAATCAACTATTTTGCACGAATACACTACTTCACTGCCCTGTTACTCGAGAATCATAAGACTCAATGTCTTTGAATTTGTCTTGAAAGTATACAATATAATATTGTACTTCATGCCAATTGAACAATTTCTTGTAGTGGAAGTGTTTTATGTTGGTACTCTTGCATTGCACTGACCTGGGGCAATTTACACATCCAAAGATACAAGATCATTTCCCGGCGTGAAGTCATGTCTCCGGACCCCTCCGGTAACGAGTGCTTTTAACCAGTCAGGTTAACTCGCATCCTTCCCATGCTTCCTTATTTAACAGCATTTATCAATATACTCTCTACAAACACTTACATTTACATGAATTTTCACTCAAGTAAGAGGGGAAATTGAATTCACTGAACTTTTGAGTGAAAATATAATCTCTCAACTTTGGAGAATCATCATTCACTCTGCCTCCATCGACTCCTCTAGTGCGATTATAATTTTGGACATAGCTTTCAACAAAAACTAACTTGAGGTAACAGAATCTCACTCAAGCTGCTATATTCAACTTTTTGACTTGAGTGATTTAATACCCAAAGCTCGGGAAAATTTTCAACAAAAATTAAGTTGAGTCAATGTCACTTGTGTTGCGAAAATCCACCTCGAGTGGGATTAGTTTACACGCTGCAGCCTGAATACTAAAGGGAGTTTCAATTTGAGCACATGCTTCATCCTGAACGTGTTTAGGATACAAATATCTTGGTGTTTTGGTTTTAAACGCCTGTGTTTATATCCTAAACGGTCATGTGTTTAAAGCTTAAACACATTTAGGTTGAAACAGGTGCTCAAACTGAGCTTCATTTTACACCTGATGTTCTACAAGTCAGGACAACCCCGCTCTCTAAAATGGAGGTAAAAAGGGTCGTTTTCGCTCCATAAATCAGTTCAAATAATGAATTCAGCAAAATCCTGTTGTAGTCGGGGCTGTTAGGGCATAAAAGGGACTGTTTGGTTCAGATTCTTCCAAAAGCACCAAATTTGGCCCAATATGTCGGCCATACCATACCATTTCGATTTTTGACGGGCGCCAAGGTAGTCGCCCCCTGGGGCCGCCATATTGGCGAAATTCATTATGGCCGCCACCCAGGTTAGAGGTCAGTCAATAAAATGGCTAGAATCATGAATAATACAACTTTTTAGTGGTTATCAGAGTCGGGAAATCTGATTCTGATCTTATTTCAACGATTTGAGGTCAAGGTCACCCTGAAGGTCATTTTTGGGTCAAATTCGTCATTTTTAGTGGTTTTTAGTCGAGATATACAAACTAACTTATTTTATCGATTTTCGGGGTTGAGTAACCCGAATCTGGCCATATTTTGACAATTTGAGGCAATATTGCATGTGAGGTTCATGACAGATGTCCCCCGAAACAGAGGTCAACCGGAGGTCAATTATAGGAAACATCAAAAGGGCTAGAATCACAAATAATACCATAGGGCTTTGCGGCATCGGAGAATTAGATTCTGACCTTATTTTGACGATTTGAGGTCATGGTCACCTCATTTGAGAATTAAAGGTCAAAGATCAACAGTTGCTACTAAAAACAATCGAAAGAAGATTATTCAGGAACAAATGTTACTAAAATACTTCGGAGATGACATCTGCTGACAAAATGCTATAACCATGCCGCTACGTGCATTTAAATGTTCAAAATACAAAACAAAGATCGCTTAAGCAACAGTATACCAATGATTACTTTTACTACCTATGCATTCTGGCTTGCGCTCTATGATGCCAGCAATAAATAATACTTGTCATCATCGCCCAAGTTATTAACGCACCCGCCTTCGCATTTGCAGAGGGTCATGTATCGGACATCGGCACAGTTGCATTTGCACCTTCCCGTGCATGGCTTGAGTCGGCCTCAGTGCATGAGAATGGCATATGCCACAGAAGTGTCGCTGAGAGTGGTCCATAGCGGTTGCCATGTACTGGTGCAATCTTTGTGCCAGCTCCACTCACTGAAGTCAGGGATTCCCTGCTGGAGTGAAGCGACTCCAGTAGAAACTCGCTTGCAGCAGCGCTCGCTTCACATGCTGCAAAAGCGCGGCATGGGAGGTGGGATGTTTTCCAGCGATCTGGTTGCAGTGGTGAAGAGGTGATGCTTGGCCTCATTGACACCGGCTGCATCACATCCCTTGCTGTACATGAGTACGATGAAGCACCCAGTTAAGCTATGAAAGAGAGGTAGTGCCACGGACTTTGACGGACCAAGATCGGAACAGATGGTTTGGACTGGAATGCCACAATACTTTGTCCTGAACCCCTAAAATCCCGAAGTATGAATGGATCAGCAGCTTCTTAAAATATAACAAAAAGGAGCCGTTCTCATTCATCAGCACACAGATGTCCAAGACTGACATGAGCAGAAAGCTCCTTCTGTGTACCCGTTTTGAGTCCGTGTTCTTCAACAGGCGTTATGACCTCACAATACTTCAACCGTGCAACCATTCCGAGGCGGACACTAGGGTCCTCCTGCATCTAGCACATGCCACGGAGAAGGGTCATACAACAGCCTATGTTCGCACGATGGACAGCGATGTCCGGTCTTTGAAGACCCCCGGTCTATCGGAACTCTTGGTGGACTTCGGTACTGGTAAGAAATATTGTGACATTCAGTCCATACCGTTTGTTCCGATCTCGGCCCGTCAAATCCTTGGCACTACCCCTCTTCCACAGCCTTACTGGGTGCGACCCGACTTCACAGTTCCTTGATAGCGCAAGCCAGAAGGTATAGATACCAATAATCATTGATATATTGTTGCTAAGGCGGTCTTTGTATTGTATTTCGAACATTTAAATACACATAGCGGCGTAGCGGCATAGTTATAGCATTTTGTCAGCAGATGTCATCTCCGGAGTATTGTAATATAATTTGTTCCTGAATACTCTTCGTTCGATTGTTCTTAGTGGTAACTGTTGATCTTTGACCTTTGACCCCAAAATGGGTTGACCTTAAATCTTCAAAATAGGATCAGAATCGAAGAATGCCACAAACCTCTATGGTATTATTTGTGGTTCTTTTGGTGTTATACCTACAATTGACCTCTGGTTCGGTTGACCTCTATCGCGACTCTCAAATGAAATATTGCCCCGAATCGCCAAAATAAGGCCAGATTCGGGTTACTCAAACCTGGAAACCAATAGAATCAGGCAGTTTATATATCTTGCCCCAAAACCACTGATAATGGCGAATTTGTCCCCAAAATGCCCTTTAGGGTGACCTTAAAGGTTACCTTGACCTAAAATCGTTGAAATAAGATCACAATCAGATTCTCCGACCCCAAAAACCACTAAAAAGTGCTATTATTCACATTTCTAGCCCTTTTAGTTATTCAACTATAACCAGGATGGCGACCATATTGAATTTCGCCGAATATGGCGGCCCTAGGGGGCGCCCGTCTTGGCGCCCGTCAAAAATCGAAATAGTATGGTATGGGCGACATATGGGCCAAATTTGGTGCTTTTGGAAGAATGTGAACCAAAATATCCCTAACAGCCCCCACTATTGGGGCGCATACAGACATATCTATTTGCATTAAATGGTAGTAAAAAGTAAATTGTCATCTATCTAATTTGCATAATAATACGCCAAACATCCTTCGCGCTGTTTAAACAGCATTGGCTGGTTCTTCACATGGCAAATTAATTTTATGACATGGAACAATAGATAAATTAATGCCCCTGAAACTTTGATGGATTGGTTAAGAAGGAATTGAGCAAAAACGACCCTTTTTACCTCCATTTTAGAGAGCGGGATCGCCCTTGTCTGTTCTAACCCTAAACATGTGACATGGCGAGTACTTGAGTGAAATGTTGTTGTTTATAGACAGTAACATCTCATCATATTTAATAAAATATTGTTTACGGTTTCAGTTCCGGCTCTATCTAATTATAGGGGTGAGTGTTCTTACCCACCTCCGCTGTCACTGATATGTTCTCTGGATACAGTCGCTGTTTGTGAAGGTGATGGAAGTGCCGGGACGAATGGATCAACCATCTCTATGCCGATAAAATATTCCATAATCATATCACCGGTGATCGAGGGCGCTTTCATCATCAATGAATCCACCGTAAGAGTTGAAGCAGTTTGGTTGCGTTTTTTTTCCGTTTGGCAGGGCTAACAATCGAGGCGCTAAACTGACCCCCTTCTATGAGAGTTTTTCCTTCCAGTTTTATAATCCTATCAAAAAATAAATATCCATGCTCCAAAGACACCAATGTGTAGGTGGTTCAGATAAGTTAAATTCTTTATCTACCATGCCTTGATTACAACAAACACTCTACACTCTTAAAACGCAAATGTTAGATGTAACATAGATATTGGAGGAGGGAAAGCATTTAGAAAGTGTTGTATTCCCCAATATTAAGTGTTATAGATGTAACATAGAGTATTGGAGGAGGGAAGCATTTAGAAAGTGTTGTTCCGCCACTTTTAAGTGTTGGATTGAACAGTTCCGCCACTTTTATATAACACTTAATATTTGTGAATACAACACTCTCTAAATGCTTTCCCTCCTCCAATACTCTAGATGTTAAATCTAACATTTGCGTTTTAAGAGATATCGCTTTCTAAAATGGAGGTAAAAACGTTCGTTTTTGCACAATAAACTTAATTTTACTGTAATGGATTCAGCAAAATCCTCTTGAGGCGCACACAGACATATATATCTCCGCATCAAATGGTAGTAAAAAAAAAATAAAGTGTCCTCAATTTAATTTGCGTAATAATAGGCCAAACATCGGTCGCGCTGTTTAAAAAACATTGGTTCTTTAAATCGCAAATTGATTTTAGGACGTGGAGCAATAGATAAATGAATGCGTCTGAAGTTTTGAAGCATTAGTTAAGACAGAATCAAAAGTTATTGAGCAAAACCGACTTTTTTACCTCCAGTTTAGAGAGCGAGGTCGCCCTATCCCGTCCAACACAAGTTTATAAGAGGGGGATATCTCATGTCGCCATCGTTATGTCGGATATCGTTATGTTTGCCATAACTAAAGCATGCCAGACAAAGATTTCAACTGATTTGAAATCTTTATCTCTATGTATATAAATTCTTTTGTGCATGACCACAATTGTTAAAATTTTCACCCTAAGGGGTCATTTCATAATTAGCTCAATATTCTAGCAATGCTTTTCTGATTGTCGCCTGCAGCCTACATGGAGAGCAATGTTTGGATATTGTACGCTAATATCACGTTAATTTTTTTGTTCTCCATTTCCAGGGCTACTTTTTTCTTGCTGAGTCACAAACCATCAGACCTTGGATTGACAGTCTGTCTTTATGGGTGAAAACATCGTTTCCTGGTCAAATCCAATGTATCAAAAGGGTGAGTAAAAAGGCTCTTTTGAATAAGCGTTGTCATGATGTTATAGCGACGGATTTTTGTGTTTGTTTTTTTGAAAGGATGTGTCACGTTTACATATAGGATTGTTCCTTTGTATGTGACCGTAAACAATCCATTTTTGTAATCTAAAACTCTACAGCATCAGATTATTCTTGAAGTTTACATACTCAACTCAACCTCGAAAATATCGCGATAGTCAGTTGCATAAACTGAATTTGTGGTTGATTAAAATATACTCCCTGGGCTACTTTTGAATTTTTGAGGCATATATCATGGAGAGGGTCTTACTCTTGTAACAAAAAATGACACATCAAACCAAGACCAATCCTGGTTAGAATTATTCAAACTTTTTTATATATTTTGTGAAAATATCGTCGAAAAACTCAGATCAAGGATTGAAAAAAAGCTTCAAAAACCGTCACACAAAAAGGAGCCTTCTCTATGTCAACATCTCTTATTCTTTCTGTGTTTGTATACTTCATCCACACGAAGACTGCTTAGTAAATCCAAAATTACTATTAGAGGTGGAATAAGAGGTTTCTTTGAGATAGGAATTGCCACACAATGGAGAAGGAAAACGCAAAAAACTCACAATTTTCTTAAGAATATACGTTGATATGGGTTCATATTACAAAAGTTAGACTCTTAAAGAAATATAACCAACTATTTTACTGTCGTTGAGGGCGGTAACCTATTATTTATATTAAAATTTGTGAAGCCGTGTTTCCGCTTTGAGGTCGATGTGGGCGCCGACATGTTGCCTGTGGGATGACGTGACTGATGACGTCAGCATTCAGGGCAACGTCACGCCTAACACTTGATCCAGGGACCTTCCCCGTTCCAACTACGGACATTTGAATTACTCTGCGTCCAACTTTTAAGGGAGTAGAGGACGTTCATTTCTAGAGGTGGAATGTTTTTTTTTAATTTCAGCATTTTTTCAGCAGGTTAAGAGAAGATGATCCATGAAAAAAAAATGGAGGGTAAAAAAATATGTTAGCCAAATGTATGTATACCACTTAAAAGCCATAAAATTGAATGCATAGGGAAATTTGAATTTTTTTTTGCTTGACGCTCAATAAATCAAATTTCCCAAAGTCAAATTATCTCCATTTTGTTATATAATACTAAGCACTTATAGTTCTTGTTGAATATGTAATAAAATCAGGGGGACACCATGCTTTCTTAGAAAATATTAGCAGTATAACAGATAAGTAAGCGTTTTCAATCATATTTCCAGGAGGTGGTAGGAGTGAGAAATCGGGGTGGTAGTAGGGAATATTATTGGAGGTTGATTTATAAGCCATTTACAAGTTTTCTTCTTGTTGAAAGTAACTAAGATTGAGTTTTGGGGGATTTCAGAGGCGTATTTTTCAACCTCGGGAGCAGTGTACGCCTTCCAACCGTTGAATCTAAAATGTCTAAAAGTAATTTCCTGAGAATTCACGATAACAAAATTTCATGGGGAAATTCAAGATGGCCACCTGGAGGCCATATTGGATTTTCAAATTGGACCAGAAAAGTTATCTTGCGCAACTTGACCCCAAGGGGAACCTGTGTATCAAATTTGAGAAAGATCAATGCAGTAGTTCTTGACAAGTCGCGATAATAAATCTTCATGAGGAAATCCAAGATGGCTACCTGGTGGCCATATTGGATTTCCGAATCAAATAACAAAAGATATCTTGCACAACTAGACCCCAAGGGGAACCTGGGTACCAAATTTGAGAAAGATCCATGCAATACTTCCTGAGAAATCACGATAACAAAGTTTCATAAGGAAATCCAAGATGGCGGCCTGGTGGCCATATTGGATCTTTGAATCAGAGCACAAAAGGTATCTTGCACAACTAAATCCCAAGGGGAACCTGTGAACCAAATTTGAGAAAGATCTATGCAGTTGTTTTTGAGAAATAGCGATAACAATGTTTCGTCAGGAAATTCAAGATGGCCGCCTGCTGGCCATATTGGATTTCTGAATCAGACCACAAAAGGTATCTTGCACAACTAGACCCCAAGGGCAACCTGTGTATCAAATCTGAGAAAGATCAATGCAGTAGTTCTTGAGAAATCGCGATAATAAATCTTCATAGGAAATCCAAGATGGCTACCTGGTGGCCATATTGGATTTTCGAATCAAATAACAAAAGGTATCCTGCACAACTAGACCCCAAGGGGAACCTGGGTACCAAATTTGAGAAAAATCCATGCAATACTTCCTGAGAAATCACGATAACAAAGTTTCATAGGGAAATCCAAGATGGCGGCCTGGTGGCCATATTGGATTTTGAATCAGAGCAGAAAGGGTATTCCGCACAACTAGGCCTCAAGGGGAACCTGTGTACCAAATTTGAGAAAGATCCATGCAGTAGTTCCTGAGAAATCGCAATAACAATGTTTCATGGAGAAATCCAAGATGGCCGCCTGTTGGCTATATTGGATTTTTGAATCAGACCACAAATGGTATCTTGTACAACTAGACCCCAAGGGGAATCTGTGTACCAAATTTGAGAAAGATTCATACAATAGTTCCTGAAAAATCACGATAACAATGTTTCATCTGGAAATCCAGGATGGCCACCTGGTGGCCATATTGGATTTTTGAATCAGACCACAAAAGGTATCTTGCACAACTAGACCCCAAGGGGAACCTGTGTACCAAATTTGAGAAAGATCTATCGGTTATTTCTGAGAAATCGCGATAACAATGTTTCGTCAGGAAATTCAAGATGGCCGCCTGGCGGCCATATTGGATTTCTGAATCAGACCACAAAATGTATCTTGCACAACTAGACCCCAAGGGCAACTTGTGTACCAAATTTGAAAAAGATCCATGCAGTAGCTCCGGAGAAATCGCGATAACAAAATTTCATGGCACACCTTTATTCAAACCCTTTATTCAAGGAATTTAGATAAATAAATAACTTTCTCGAATTTATTACAAGAATCGATTCATTTAAAGATAAATGATGTCATTTAGAAAAGTCTAGTCCTCAAAATCACGCGCTAAAATCACGCGCTCTCTGTTTTCGTCAAACAAACTTCCTTTTTTGGAATAATGCACTTTACTATTTGAATAAAAATAGGTTGCCTCAGTCTTTTTAGTTATGGCCTAGAAGTTATTTTATCATCGTGCAAAGTTGAAAGATTGAATAATCTACAAAAACTCGACCCCTCTCCACTAAATCATAAATAATTCATTAACAGGGCCGATCTTATAAAATTTGAGGCAGTGTTTTGAGGATCTACATGATTGGAATATTGTGTCCAAAGTTCATGTTTGTACATCAAATAACAAGAGAGAAATTAGAACGGGAAATACCATTTTTTGGCGAAAAACTAAACGGACAAAACGGCAAAAAACCAATCAGCACTACTGCACCACGAATGGCTTGAGTTTAGAAAGTCATGTTTTTTTACTACAGTGCACTAATTTTCATAATTTCTTATTCCCCTCAACTTGTAGGTTTGACTGTGTACCCTGGTATAAGACAAAAAAAAATGAGATTTTGAAGCTTCGACCCGATACAGTAAAATTAAAGAATTGCCCGATTAAGTGGTTTTCATTAATAATGAATACGACTTTCTAGCACAATGGTGCTAGAAAGTTTTGAATTCTCATGCAAAATGGGAAATATGCCTTGTACAAATTTTATTCCATTCTTGCGATTTTATCCGTTTCGGAAAATAATGAGGGTAATGGGGTAGGGGAAAATTAACTGACAAATGATGCATACTGTTCGTCAACTTTCTCCATACATTTGCACACAGACGTGGGGTCAAATTCAAGTACTGATGTTTGGGTCACTCAGCGAATATGACACTGACCAACTGCCGCTACAATGTTCACTTTCTGGAGTAGTATGATTCACAAAGTTTCACACTTTTCTTGCTGGTCTATGCAGTGAAAGTTATTGAATAGATTTTTTGTAGTGGTAAGTTCGGTATTGGTGGAGTGATTTCTCCCCTCTACGCGTTAGTTCAAGATTTCAATCACATGCAGAGTGTATCCTGGATAGGAGTTGTGCAGCTGATATGCATTGTTCGAAGTTTTTCTTTACTTTTTTTAGGAGTTTGAAAAGAACATAATTCTTTTGACACCCGCAGGTGGATTTACCAATTGATGTTTAACTTTTAGGACATAAATCATTATATCGAAAAGAGGTCACGTGATCTCATTTACATAAATGTGACACCACGTGACATTTTTTACATAAAACGCGCTTTGTGATAGTTGGAAACGCTCAGTAGACCGCGAATGTGTTCATTTGTTCGGGTTTCCGAATATGGGGTAACTCTTTGGGCGACGGAGGAAGAGAAGTGCATTTGACAAAAGTTCGCGGGAAATGTGCAGACGACATGGTTTCATTTGTTTGTGTTTATGCATTCATTGCTTTTGTCTGTTTCTTTTTTGTTGCTTATTCTGTATTATAGGACTTGATGGTTTCATTTGTATTCTTCTTTCATTTGTATTCTACCATTTGTGGTGTTTTTTTTGTATTCTTCATTCTTATTTATTTTGTCTGTGCTCTGTTATTTCATTTGCATAATCTCTGTTATCGGCACTCTTACGTGGTTTTTGGTATCATATAGCTTCATTGTTTCATTTGTGTTTTGATTTGTATTGATTGTATTTCTTTGAACTTCATTATTTATACCAACAAATAGGCCTATACCGTACAGGAAATAGGTAAATGTAGAATGTTTAAGGATACGGTATGTACAATAAAAACACTCTGGATATTCATATCATGGCTGATATAGCCTCTGCGGAACAGA